>VXCM01005211.1:0-99552 GCA_014773175.1 Lucifuga dentata
ACATGTATGAAAACTGAATATATTAGGCTCAAACATGCAAAATGGATGGTATGGTCCTTTAAAAGATCATATGTGACTTTACAGGCTGAAAAAACCCGTCTGATACATCTTAAGCTCATAGCACCTTTTGAAAACTTATTAGAAAAGTTTTGGAGATACATGTTTCACATTTTTAAATACATCATTTAATAAATAATACACAGTTCATGCTATTTTGTAAATTTCTAGATGAAAAGATATAAAAATGTACTGTATTTGTACGAATGGGGAGTGAATTGAAAAATTAAGCACACAAACATTAAATATGACAAACATGAACCTTGATGTTATGACTTCACACACATCAGATTTATGTGAACACAATGGCTCGTCTTTTGTTTTTGTCTGCAGTTTCTGTCTGTCTCACTCCTTCTGAACAGATTTTCTGTTCCTGCTGGTTAAAATGAAAAGTTTTGATGGAAGCCCAGCCAACAATAACTATCTCCATCATCTGCCTGGATGCCTGAATAGATCTCTGATGTCTCTGAATACATCTAAATACAGAAAACTTGTTATTCTGAACTTTCCCACTTGACAGTTCCAACTTCACACTTCATCTTCCAGAACCAAAAACACCAGAGAACAAAAGACTGTTGATGAATATTGTCAATTTACAAATTTAGAATTATGGCACTTAATCATTTTGAGAGGGAAAGATGAAGAAAATGTTCATAAAGCACTCATTTTTCTGACCTCCAGTTCCCTGCATACCTTATTTTAATAACAGGGAGTCCGTCAGTAAGCCATGTTGGTCTTTCTGAAAGATTCACTTTCGGTTCTGGCAAATAAAAGTTCATTCAAGGCTCCATTAATCAATCTGAGGCCACTCAGTGGAAGAGGAACTCCTAACACACAGCCCTGACATATTATGGCCTTGTGAAATTTTTATGGCTACTGTTTTAGCAAATAATACCAATCAACAGACACAGAGCAACATTATCATCCCACTTATGTCAAATGATTCAATATTCTTCCTCATTTTTAGCTTTATTTTAGTTTCCCCCAACTCCTAACAAAAATATCTGGGTCTTCAACTTGACTTTCTTCAGCAGCTAGTCTTTAACTGTGTCTGTTGTTTGGTGCTGAAGGAGTAACATAATTTGGTTTATCACAGATTTTTTAGTAGAAATAGCTGCTTTTCAATGCTGGAAACAGGGTTGATTAGAGCTAAAACTCAGAATAAATGTGTGACTGCAAACTCAAAACACTGAGCTAAACGTTAAAGTCTCTATAGAACTGCAGAGTCAGGTGGTAATTCTCTGTACCTGTTTGACTTTCCACGTGACAAGAATCTTTTGATTCATAATATAACAAAAATCCATCAATGCATTACTGCAGACTAAAAAAATCTCAACGATTAGCTAAAACTGGAATGAAATTATACTATAAACATCACTCAAACCTGGATATTGCCATCATCACCTGGTGTTGTAACGCTATTTGAAAACCGAAGCAGCACGTTGATGTAACTGATTTTCTCTGTCATGGCGAATCTCACATCTGACAAGCCCTTTACGATGTGAGATGATCATACCATGGAAAGACGACTGGATTATCTGCTGACTTTCCACCGCAGTATTCCACCCCCACCCCCCCGGTGTCCGGTGGCCCCGTTTCTGCATCCCTGTCACTACTGATTGGTTGTATTTGTAATTACGCCTTGTTTACGTCTGTCATTCCCTTCAGCTGTGGCACCACGGTTATGTAACAAACATATGACGCATGATCTTCAGAGCTGCTGTCTTCCTGAGAAATCAGTTTACCCTATTGCTTCTCGCCTTGCCCTTTCCAATAACTCCATGTTTTCTATGTTGTGTTCACTGTGCTGCCTGGGTGGGTTAACCGTGGGAGTCTGATTCAGTCACATGGATTCTGATGGCGTGGCTACCATGCTGCTCACAACCAAAACACAGACTGAAGGTTGTTCTTTATGGAGCTCAGACTGAGGATTCTGCATAATATTTATGCAGAATCACTGCTAACCCACCCACTTAACACAAACACAATATTATGCAATCCTGTGAAATTTTCTAGTATCAAGTAAATAAATCTGCAAATGGGGAAACCTGACTTAAAGGACCATATCACTCATTTTACATGTTTGAGCCTAATATATTCAATTTTCATACATGTTACGTTTGACAATCATTTCCCAAAGCATACTACTGGAACAGTGAATTAAAAATGTTTTTCCTACCTTCCAGACCTCCATTGGTTTCAGTTCATTCTCTATTAAAATCAACTTGTTGATACTGTAAACGTTCTTGGGATAGGTAATCCATCATCACCAACAAGACGTGTATTCAGGTTTTTTTAGAAGTTATGTAATTTTAGTGTTTAAGCTCAATAAAAAGCGTGGAGTGAATGTATGCCTCCACCGGGGAATATAGTCCCAAAAGAAGACCTGCGTTTATGGAAAAATTTAAAGGACCGTGACTTCATAAGGCTGTGTAACTATTAGCAGGAGAAACATGGATTTTTAAGGTGGGTGTATCACTTGAATATTTGATTTTGAAAGATTAAGAGATTTAGCAAAATATCAGGAAAGCTGAAATACGGTTTTATCCTTTGGGAAATGATTGTCAGTAACGTAACATGTATGAAAACTGAATATATTAGGCTCAAACATGCAAAATGGGTGGTATGGTCCTTTAAGATTTTGTTTTGAAAGAAGCTAAAAATGTAGCGACAACAAAACACTAGCAGATCCTAAACATGATAATAAAATATTTTAATCCAGTTTTAGCTTAATAACAGCATGTAAACTAGAGAAAATCAGCTTAAAGGTGTTTGAAACTGGACTGCTTTTAATTCAGCTCATTTTCTTAAAACAGGACCACAAATTTCCCTCATTTCTGCCAAGCCTGTAAGCAACAATCAAAAATGGCAGAACACCGTTTTCAACGAGTTATTTGTTAATTACAAGCCAAGTGTGAAGGTCGCAGTCAAACAGCACACACACACACACACACACACACACACACACCAATCAGGCCTGTATGTTNTCGCAGTCAAACAGCACACACACACACACACACACACACACACACACCAATCAGGCCTGTATGTTCTAATGCAGTGATCTGGTTTATTCTGACGCTCATTTCTGGAAAATTCCCAAAACAAGCTGATTTATGTTTAAACAGACTGAAATAATCATAAGACTTTCAGGACTCTAACAGATGAGACAAGATAAGAGATTTTATCGATCCCAATGGAGATGCATCTGAATAAAACTATATACATGGTGCAAATATGATATCAGTCGACTCAAGAATAGGTATGTGTCTTATGTCTTATATAAGGTCATTTAAAGCAGAAGTACATTCTGATGAAACGACTTAAGAATTCTTAGCATTGATCTTGAAATAAGACCAAACCACTTTTCAGCAGAAATAAGCCTGATTCATCTGAAACTGCTGTTTGCAGCGTAATATTCAGCGTGTTTGACTCTGTTTGAGCACCAACTTGTCATTTGTGAGAATTCAGCTCAATTTTTTTCGACAAATCTTTCAAAAGGTCACAAACTGTTTACAGATCAAGCTCAGAGAAGGGCACAACCTAATTCCAGTAAAATAGGAGTCATCAGGCTTCCGCCGTGCGTCTCATGCAGACAGCTGCTGTGCACAAACGACGTGGCCGTGAATCCCGTCCTGCTGCGCTCCGCTGCACGAGGGGGGTGGGAAATCTATTAACCTTTAAGGCAGCAGGATGAGGCAGGAGGGAAGCAAACGCATCTGTACTTAAAGGTTAGGGGCGATGTGGAGTGATGAAGCACAGACATATAAGTGTGTGTGTGTGTGTGTGTATGTGTGTGAATATGGGTGGGTGGGGGTGATGCAGGAGCATAAACATACATGAACAGGGTCAGATTGGCCACCGGAGAGGTGGGGCTTTTTCCTGGTGGGCTGCAGCCATTGGTGGGCTGGCCGGTGGCCTGTACATTGCACAATATAATATTAACTAAAATGAACTTACACTAAGCAAATGTAAATTTTTCTTTCATAATTTTCTTGGCACTGAGACAAAAAGAAAGGGTAGTGCAGAGAAAAAGCGGACAATTAGACTTATTCGCCATCCTATATCTACACCCCCCCTGCCTCTATGAAATGAAAATCTTCATCTCTATGAATTGAGTCCTTTTCTTGAAAACTTCAAGTTACTTACAAGAAGTACTTGAAGGTAAAACCTGAACTTTTCTACAGGTGGCATGCTTCTCTGAGTCATAACTAATAGGATTCTCTTTGATCATTTGATGAGCACATAATGCAGAAATCCAAATTATTCCAAATGGTTTGCTACCTGTTTTCTTGCCACTGTAATATATATTTCACAAAGAAAACACAGTGTAAGTATGTATTGCAGGAATGTGTACACAAACCTTTAGGACAATAAATAAAGCCCACTACAAACTGAGTTATTAGCTGTGCCAGAACAGCCAGTCAGATTGGATTGGATCAGAAAAAGCAGCATCCAGGAGGACAGAAGTGAAGCTAAAAAATACGGCAGCAGACTCTAAACGTGACGATTTAATTAAATTTATCAGGGTTAATATAACACAGTGGTTAAAATAAAAGCTGATACTGGAGGAGGTAGATGCCAATTTTTACGCTTATTACTTGAATCTTCCAGATGGCAAAAATGTCGAAAGTTTGAATTAGTAGAGGAAATTATGCAGGAAAAGTCTGCAAGTTTGAAAATGAAAGAAACATAATGAACAGGAGGGATAATGGTCCGTCTATAGCAAATCTGTATATGATGCAAAGGCTGTCATTTTGTATGCAGGAGGTTATTTCTGGGTCCAACTATGGTGAGCAGAGAGTGAACAGAATCATTTTGAATGGTTAATGAGGGGAGTTAATGTCTTGATCCTCTATGACTCTCTGCCTGAGGCATATTCAGATATTTAATGAGTTTTTTAATGGCTAACTCTGCAGACATATATGACACAAATGTAAGATCTCTCAGATGTATAGGCTTTAAATGGTGCTTTTTTTCTTCAGATACCTTAACCGTTTTCATGGCATACTGTGTGTAGCAGCGTGTAAAACTGCTAGCATTATCTAAAAGTAAAGGTCATTTTGAATTCATCGCTTTGCTCGTACCACACAGAAATGCATCGTGGTTTTGAGCACCACAGGTTTGAAGCACTTTACTGAACTGAGGTGAATTCAAAGAAAGCACACAGGCAGAATCTGTGAATGACAGCTGCATTCAGACACACACTGTCAGAACGACCTGGAAGAGAAACGCTCCAGCTTAGAAAAATCTTAACGGGCAAAAAAACTTGCCATGTCCTCAGAAAGCATGCAAATCAGTCCGGTTTTCCAATAAATTTATCTGAAATATTATAGATATATAGAGAAAGGTATGAATGGATGTACTGTATAAGTGGATGAAGTATTAAAGGACTATACTGGTTATTTTTTTTTCATGTTTGAGCCCAATAAATACTACCTGCATACATGTTATGTTACTACGACATAAAATTGCATTTTAGTTTTCCTGTTATTTTTCTAAATCCCTAAAGGCTTTTTTTTTTTTTTCCACTGTTTTATCCACTCAGTATCGAGCTTCTGGTGGTTTATTCATGTTCAAGAGCCCAGTAAATGAAAATTTGTTGGATTTGAGCCTCCGGCAGGAACCTTCAGTCCGTGAAGCCGCTCTTCAAATGTGCTACTAGAAAATCTCAAGTGATCCTCCTCTGCAGAACGCCGTAAAAACCCCTGCTGCCATTCATTCATCAGCAAACAAGCAAAGTGGCTCCTCATCGCATTCTCATTCTCGCGTGAATCTGAATCCCAGTATGGACAGTTTATTCAGTATATCCTAAAAATTAAGAGGGAACCTTCTCAAAAAAGATCTATCAGAACTTCGTTTGTCTACATTTTCTTTGCCGTGTCTGTTTCTCCATTTCTCAAACATCAGCATCCTAAAAGCCTCTGAAAAATAAACAGAAAGCCTGACAGCAGCAGGCCTCTGGCTTTTAACATCTCTTCCCTTTCATTCCCCAAACTATTAACCAGAGTCTGATCGCCCAGGCTGATAAAAGCGCCGGACTGAAGCGATGTCTCCATTAGCTGTGATTACAGAAAATTGTTATCCCTTCCTCTTGCTGCGGTCTTTTGTTCCAGGTGATGCGTGCCTCCCTGCAGGCTCAACATGGCGAGGGTGCAGACAGCCAGATAGCATCAGCTCCTGGTCCAGCCACAGGAAGTCATGGCCTGATGCTGCTATTATCCGTGTCCTTTTGCTCAGGGTGATTCAGATTTACAGAGAATCAACAGAGATGGAAATATGAGTCAAAGATTCTAAGTCAAACCTGCGTGTGATCCTCTAAATTTGACACGTTAATAATATGAAGTGTTTAGAGTTTTTTGGATTTAGATTATGATCTGCATCAAAACATGTAAAGTGGGAAGGAACCATGTTGAGCTGCTGATGGAAATCCTCTCTGGGAATATTACGACTTGGATAGGATGAATTTTGGAAAATTTCATGTGGGTCAGACTAATAATCACAGAGTTACATTTACATGTATCATGTTGCTGTATTGCCACCTATAGGTAAGATGTCATAAAATTTTGCAGGAACTGAAAAAGTTTGTGAAGACTGGAAATTTAAAAGAGGAGCAGTTATAAACATTTTTGCAAAAAACAATTGATGTGATCAGGTGAAAATGGATGTGACCGATACACCTGAAGCCAAGAATCTGGGAAAAAGCTACTGGACTAAACAGTTGAACGAAATGCAAAATGTGCAAAAATAGAATAACATATAAACATATGAATGCCACATGATAAAGAAACATGTGCAAGTGTACATTTCATTTAAAAACGGAACACATAACCATCCTCTCTTCCATCCTCCAAGGGTCACTGGGGTTGTAGCCGATGGGCTTTATGTTTAAAACCAAGAATGTGACAGACGTGACAGTAGGCGTGCAGAAAATGTGACATGATTGCGGCTAAAATGAGGGCATTTGAGGGTCGCTGCGAGGTCACGTACCAGTATGAAACACTGCAGATGGCATCTGCATAATGTAAATATGCCTTCATACACCAAGCAAAGAGAAGGACAGGAAAACAAACAATGGCGAATAACTTTGACGAGACACCTGTACGAAACATTCACACTCATTCACGCCTACAGGCAACTTACAGCTTCCTGTTCGCCTCACCGGCACGTCGTCTGGTTGCTCTGGGAGAAACCAGAGCAACCAGAAATGGGGAGAACATGTAAAGTCCACAAAGGAAGCTCCAAGCTGGATCTGAACCTTTGACCTCCCTGCTGAGAGTCGACAACGCTAACCACTAACCATCACCATCCAATAAATAACATCAAAAAAATATACAGGACAATAACCAGCTAACAAATAAACAAACACAACGACGGACAAAGAGAAGGATGGGAATGAAATACCTGTTTAGTTTTATAAACAAGGCGTACATAAGGTCATAAGGTCAAACCAGCAGGATCCTCACTGTTACTGAACTGTGAGAAAATGTTTTCTGCTTCTCATCCATCGCAGCAGGTGCTACACTTTACACAACAGGTGTTACATAACGCGCTGCCTCTCCAGCCTTACGTAACGCTGCCTTTCCTTTTATTAATAACATCCAGCCGACGACCAAACTCACCACCTTTTTAAATAACCGAGGGGAAACAAACGCTGGCGAGGTGATGAAGGCAGCTTCAGTCTGGGTTCTGTGTGTGTGTGGGCGAGGTTTAAGAATAGGCCGTTAAGTGTAAAATGTGTAGTTTAACACCAGCCGCTCTCATTCTGTCTGTCTGGGTTTCTGCTTGGATGATTTCTGTCAAATACACCTCAGCATTCTAATAAAGACGCCGATGTGACTTTATTGGGGTTTATGTGCTCTTGTCTCGTTTGCGCGGCGCTCCTCTTGTGAGGTTCAGGGCAGGAAAACACATTTGCACTGGAAAAATGAATAAGCTGCCATCAAAGTTATTTTACTTTGGGGGATTATGTGAACTCGTCATGCATCTTATGGAATGCTGCTTACATTACCTGATTTCTATTTACCTTTCAATCTGATTCATGGTATTTTTATGTGACTGGATCACTCAGTTAAAACTGGCTTGTTCAGACCATTTGCATGGGTTGATTGATAACTTCTGAGCCTGTCATAAACTCCAAACTAACAGGTTCCAGCTAAAGCTGTGTTCATGTTTGAGAAAAGGTGAAAGTTTGAAGGTGTTAAACAGGTAAAAGCCACAGTCATGGGTTAGGGTTACCTGTATGACCTGTGGGTCAAACTCACCAAGCTCAAATGAATGGAGCTTTTGTATAAAAATGCCAAATGAACAATAATTCACAAAATAAATAAATAACTAGATAAAATGAAAATAAAGCTCTTGTTCATGTCCTTATGTGTCAGGCTCAGAATTTTCCAATCAACCCTCTTATTGTGTTCTACATTGTTATACCAGCATGTGATAAGATGATCAGTTGTCATTCCACCAGACACACAAAAACACAGCATGACTGTTTAATTCCCCTAAAAAGCAGTAGCTGTGCCGCTGTTGTGGCAATGCGTTGTTGTGGCTGATGTGTTGTTATCACGGTTCTCCTGAGGATCGCAGACTTCGGCGGCTTGTTGACGCACGCTCGCCACATCCTACAATATCCATAACGGCAGCAGCTGCCACTGAGAGAGAGATTAACGCTGGGGTTTGTTCTAAATTGTGTTTAATTATAGCTCTGTGAGAAGCGGGGAGAGTCCAGCCCCATATCTATCCAACATCTGGTAACCATGACAACAGCTCAATCAAAGCTCAATGCTACTGAATTGCGGATGTCTGCACCGTAGAGTCATTTGGACTGAAGGCACAAGTGGTCAAAGATGTGGTTTCCCTATTCGAAAGGTAAAAAATACACAAATACACGTGGAAAACACAGCATGTACTACTAGTACTACAATCGTCTTCCTGTATTACAGCAGTACTCAGATACAAAGCTTAAAGGTCCACAAAGAAAACTGTCAGTAAGACAAAGGTCCGTTTATTAAGCTCGGATTGAGAACCTAATTTTTACTGGGAATTTAAAGGACCATACCACCCATTTTACATGTTTGAGCCTAATATGTTCAGTTTTCATACATGTTACGTTACTGACAATCATTTCTCAAAGGATAAAACCGTATTTCAGCTTTCCTGATATTTTGCAAAATCTCTTAATCTTTCAAAATCAAATATTCAAGTGATACACCCACCTTAAAAATCCATGTTTCTCCTGCTAATAGTTACACAGCCTTATGAAGTCACGGTCCTTTAAATTTTTCCATAAACGCAGGTCTTCTTTTGGGACTATATTCCCCGGTGGAGGCATACATTCACTCCACGCTTTTTATTGAGCTTAAACACTAAAATTACATAACTTTAAAAAAAACCTGAATACACGTCTTGTTGGTGATGATGGATTACCTATCCCAAGAACGTTTACAGTATCAACAAGTTGATTTTAATAGCAGAATGAACTGAAACCAATGGAGGTCTGGAAGGTAGGAAAAACATTTTTAATTCACCGTTCCAGTAGCATGCTTTGGAAATGATTGTCAGTAATGTTACATGTATGAAAACTGAATATATTAGGCTCAAACATGCAAAATGGGTGGTATGGTCCTTTAACATTAAAAAGTGCTGAGCACCTTGCCTCTGCAGGACTGAATATAATTTGAGCGTGCGTTCAGGACGCCCAGTGGCCTGAGTTCCACTGCTCATGTCAATTAACGGTGAGAGCAGCGAGCGGCCTCTGGCTGAGATAACTTCACCTGAGGCTCCTGAGTGGCAGCCAGGCAGAGGTAATTATTCTGATCATCTCAGTCAGGAGCTCTCAGTGTGCTCAGGCGCCGCTCGGCCGAACGCGTGAGGAGAGGGAGTACGGACGTGAAGTGTGAGGAGGACGATTATTATTACCNCTCGGCCGAACACGTGAGGAGAGGGAGTACGGACGTGAAGTGTGAGGAGGACGATTATTATTACCTTGGAATTCACCACCGGAATGTTTACTGTAATTAACATCCCCGATGAAGATTTTATCACGGAAATATCACGCTTCATATCAATAAAGTGGTAAACGCAATCATCCACTTCCATGCTCTGTCGCTGCAGCAGTACTGTGCACACTGACATCCCTTTTCAACAGGGGCTGTGCTGGAATGTCAACCGTTCAGAGCGTTTCCCCTGCAAAAACACTGGTGCACGGCCAGGAAACCGTCTTTTTTGACCAAAAACTAGCTGATCTGTCGTGAAGGAACCATGGCGTCATGTGCCAAGAGGCAGAACATGCATTGTTTACCTGAACCACCACTGCTGAAACAAGCAGCAGCAGCATTTAAATCGCAGCATTTCAGCATATTGTTTAACTTAACACACTTAAGATGTTGAAGAAAGCACACAGACTGCAAGAAGGAACTCAAAAGCAAAAGCAGTGCTGGGTGATGCTTAAAAAAAAAGTAATCTTGGATAAATTTTGAGTTAATTTACTCTGTTTCGCAGTGACAGGGGCGTTAAATTTAGCGACTGCAGTGTTGGAGGGAACGCGTGAGCCGACAGTTGATTCCGCTAAGTGTTAATTTTGTGTTATTATAGTCTTAACATTATATTTTGTCTTCATGTTGCTTGTTGAACTCCCAAGCTCGTGGAAACTCGCTCACCTTGTATTTAATGGATGTGTCAAATTTAAAAGTGGGGGTGCTTAAAGAGACGGGATCTAAATGATTATTACTGTTTTCATTTGTTGTGCACAGTGGTGCTGCAGCAAGAGAGAGTATACCTCAACCAATCAATCAACGTGTTTTTAGCTCGTCAAAGCATTGCAAAGGTTTCTAAATAGAAATGAAATAGGAATAAGAATAAATAACACAGAATCGCTAATGTAAAATATCATTTCAAAGGACTGCGATTCTGTTAATTCTTTTTTTCATGAACAAATGGTTGCACAGAAGCGGAATGCGATGGTTCATGAATAATCATATTAATTTTTTTTTTTTAAAGAGCGTTTTTAATGCATTTTTACCCAAAATCAGCTTTGGTGCATTGTGTCTCAGATGCTATTTGTAAGAGGAAATGCAGCCGTGTGCTGGAGGAGCTGATGTACAGCTGCAGAGGCTGCATGGCTGTGAAAGATGTCTGGCTGCTGTGGATGTGGGCGCAGACCTGGCAGTTAACCTTTAAATGGCCTAATTAAACCACAGAGCCATTAGGTAATCTGTGATTAAATCAGACCTGCTCCATGAGGGGAATGAAAGATGTCCTTTTAACTGGTTAGCCACACGCTTCACCGTTTTCTGTTGACTACAAAATGGACTTTCTACTTTTTTCCAGCAGATGGTTTATTAAAAAAGAGGAAAATGTAGACACTCTGCGCCTCACTCCTACTTTAGGTTAAACATCTTAGTGTCTTCCTGTCTGGAAAATACATTATATTCACTATGGAGGCTCTGCGGTGTGAAAACATAGGCAAACAATTTGTCATGTTGCTTTTAAATCTGCTGAAAGAAAGCAAACCCCAGCTTCACGGCTTTAAATGCTCTGTGAATAATTAAGACTAAATAAAGGGCTGCACTGAGATGGGAGACAGAAACAATTTGCGCTTCTTGGCAGGATGTTCTCCATGTTTTTCTGTCTTGGGTGTTTTAAGGGAGATGTGTGTAGAGATGTGTGTGTAGCCAGCATATCATTAAACTGATCCAGCGTCACACAACAACAAGCGTTCAAGGCTGAAAAATCAAGAAGCAAAATTTACATTTATTCACATCTATGTGGTGTAAAGTAGTGAAGTAAAAATACTTGTTGCAGTACTTAATTATTTGATTATCTGTACGTCTGCAGCAGATTGTAAATACATAAAGTTTATATATCACTAAAAATGGAAAAGTTTGCTGGATCAGCATGATTTTAGCTACACATTGGTGGTGGTGTTGCCTGTTTTTAGCCTGACTTGGTTTGGATCTGGGCTAAAATGCACCTGTTGCTAGTCCATCACAGGATACATGTCTGATTTTTTACAATTAAGATTGGTGCATTAGTTTTCAATAAACAGGTAAAAATGCTGACATATTCCTCATCTCGCAAAGTTGAAGAAAGAGAACAGGAACCTTCTATCTGCCTCTAAATCTAATCAACTCTTCCTTCCTTCCTTCCTCTTCCCACCTATCCATGGGCGGATTGTCATGGTGGCTGGGCCGGTAACGTTAGCGCTAGCGTTATCCACTGCAGCATCAGTTGAGTGCAGCCTTCCGTTAGCAGTATAAGCATTAGCATCCAGGTTATCCTCAGACGGCACCGCTGCTAACAGTAACACCACCTTCCACCTGTTTTTTTGATGGAAAATGTTGAAATACAGGGTATTTGTTGTAGTAAAGCAGCATCTTTACCTTCTTTTTCTTTTTTGATTCTACGCTTTGCTGACCCGCTAGGCGCGTGTTTCTCCATGCTGACAGTGAAACTGACATTTGACCTTTATCCAACGTCATTACATCATTACGTGACTTAGCCTAATCAGCTAATTTAGAAAACATTCAAACAATTTCATAATCATACTACATTTTCAAAATCACATCTACTCCAAAATTTTAAAACAAAAATACTTTACACATTAAAAAAAAGAAAAACAAAAAAGACAACAATAAATCTTAAGGCCTTATTGGCTCCACGGCCCTGGACACGTGCCCACTTTGCCTCACATGCGTTAATCTGTCTACGCACCTATCCACAAGATTTCATCAAAATCCGTCCATTACTTGTTGAGATATCCTTCTGGCAATCAGGCAGCATCATGGGTGAAAGCATAACCTCTACAGCATATCTACTGTAAGAATGCAGCCATTTTTCTGCAGCAAATAAAGTCAGGAAAGCGTGAAAACAGTCCGTAACTAGCAAAAATTATGCAGTTTTGCGAGGGTTGACACGGCCAAAGCCCAATAAAGGAGCTTCAGCCAGGTAAATATCAGGCACTGTTGTTTTTGTGGACTTCCACAGAAGAACGTCTGAAAATACTGAAGATTGTTTCCAAATCACACTGTGCTGATACGTCCACATTTCTGATGATCTCACAATCAATTACGGCGTGATTTCAGTCCTGTTCCGCTGTGTTTTGTTTCAGATGGCAGCTGGAAGCCGCCATGTTCCTGGTCATGAATGTTAATGATTAAATCATTTCTCGCTCACAGCCTCGCTGAATGTCAGACCATATTCTTAATGCGGAAAAAAAAAAAAAAAAAAAAAAGGTGCTTCTGATGCCTGCTTTGAGACAACATCACAAGGTGTTATGTGTCCTGATGACATCGTAACAACACAGAGGACGATGAATATGTTTTTAATCCTGATGTTCTATAAGTTCGCTTGGACATGCTGAAAAAAATAAAAATGTTAAAGTACTTCAAGTCATTTCTGCACATCCAAAATATTTCAGGGTACACTGCAAAAAAAAAAAAAAAAAAAAATCTGTAATATTATAATTTATTATTTAATTTTTTATAATTTTAATAATAATATTCTTTAATATTATACTATTAATATTATTGTGTCAACTACATAAAATCTGTGAGTGGAATAAGTGAAAATGACTTAATAGAACTTCTTGAAACAAAACAACAAATTAGCGACAATAAAACAGTTACATTAAAACTAGAAAGGGACTTAAATCTCATAAAAGCATTTTAAAAAATCATGTCATTGGTGTTTGAAACTGGATTGTCTTTATTTGTTTTTATCAGAAATTTATTGATCACACATGAGCCAAATATAGCTTAAATCATCACTCATCATTTCATGTTGGTACATTTCATGCTGAAATGTACCAACAGACTGAAACAGATCATAAGTTTTGCGTGACAGTGTGTTTTATGAATCGCTTCTCCAACATGTAAATAAGGATATATGGCAGTAAGTGGCTGGTACAGAGCTTTATGAAAGAGGAAATGTGACTGAGAGGCTATTTTCTCTTATCGACATGTTACATCTGATGCTGTTTTATGAATTAGCCCCATCTCTGAAAACAAGAAAATCTTGACATTTTAGCCTATTTTAAAGCTTTTATTTTGTTTAATGAGCAAGTGCAAAGGATCAATCAAGTTTTAAAAAATTTCTCATATCAATTGCCATTTATTTGCTTCTTCTGCAGCAATCTGCTTGAATCCGCTTGTTTAACAACCTGCTACTGATTTCAACAAGTTAATTTCTGTTGGAAACTGTTTGCTCTTCGCCCTTTAGGATTTGATCTGAGGAACATAATGTATTCTTCACATGAACACGCTGGCCACAGCACTGACATTTACCATGCCATCTGACATTCTCACGCTCTTCCTTCAACCAAAAACGGTTTTATTCACAGAACTACATTCTGAAAGATAAATTCCTACGCCTAATAACTCATCACACTTCTTAAGATTCCATTTCAGCTATTTGCTTATGACTAAATAATTTGCACAAAAATCAATATTGTGATTGCATTTCAAACTTTTTGTCTTAAACTCTACTTGCTTTCTGCTATTTCTGAATCTTAATTACTTCCTAACACCTGTCGGCTACCAACGGCTATTTGGTTAATTGTGATTTGTCAAACTCGTCTAGAAGAAGTTCAAAAACTCATTATTGAGATGTAAAATTTGCTCTTTCAGACCCCAGCTTCGATATAAAAATAATTAATCCTTCTCGGTAGTAAGTCAGGCACATTCTTGGTGCATGTTTGACTCCACTTTGGCTTTTTTCTTGCCGTCGTTTTGATTATCATGGTCAGAATCTCAAAGCGGAGCATCCAGTTTGGTGATCTCAGGATCGAATGTGTTTGTTTTTCTTTTTGCGGATGATGTAGTCCTGTTCATTTCATCAGGCTGTGACCTCCAGCGTGCTTTGAGGCAGTTTGCAGCTGGTTGTGAAGTAACAGATGAGACTCAGCACCTCCACATCCAGGGCCATGGTGCTCTGCCAGATAACAGCAGATTATCCCATTCAGGTGTGGAGTGGGCTGCTGCTCCAGGTGAAGGATTCACAGTGAGGTGAGGAGGAGCGGGCCAATGACAGGAAACATACGGCCTCTGCAGAAAGAGCTTTGCCTGATGAAGAAGCTCTCGATTTGGGGGCTGATTTACATTTCAACTGACATAGAGCTCTGTTCAAAAAGAATGAATTCACGGTTACAAACTACCAAAATGTGTTTCCTCTGCAGGGTGTCAGGACCTGGAAGATGGATGAACGGACAATGTCATCCATCGCAAAAAAAAAAAAAAAAAAAAAAAAAAAGCTCAACTGAGAACAAGCAGAGCACAAAGTCATAAAGTAAATGTCACATTCAGTGACGGTAGAAATACAAACATTAGATATTATTAAAAAATGATGATTAACTGCTGCAGTTTGCAACCGTTGTGTTAGTCCTAAAATGAGAAAAGGCATCAACAGTTTCCTGAGGATTTATACAATAATTTATTTTGATTAAAATGGTTTGATTGTGTGTCGTATAAATCACTCCTGATTGGATAACTGCAAAGCAACTTCACGAAATTGCATAGTTGGTGGGTTAAATTTTCTGCTTCATTTTGCGGTTGCTTTAAATGTGGGAGTCTAATAAAAATACCAATGGGGCAGTACAACGTGGGCAGTGATTACTTTTGTGTTAGCATTAACATAATCGTGCACTAACCTTTCATCATCCTCCTAGTAAACCAATTAGTAAACAATAACTGCTATTAAAATGCTTTGCAAAGTGTTGTTGATGTTACAGAGTCCTGGGAGATCAGCCATAACAAAACACTGTGGGTTTCACTCCAAATGCTCCTTCACTCACACACACACACACACACACACACACACACACACACACACACACACACACACACCACATTAACTCCAAGGCGAAAGCCAATCTCCCAGACAGTTTATTATATACATATATTGACAATATATGTACTGTCATCTAGGAGGCAGCCTCTTTTGGATTCATGTCCCGTATGTCAGGAGATTTAATTCTGGGAATAAACTGCCATGGAAATAACACACTCTGGGACAACAGATTTATCATTCATGTAGAATTTATACAGTCTTTTGCTAAAAGGGAGCTGCAGTCTTTGGCGTTGAAGTTATCCATAACTGGAAAATGTCACAGGAGGCGTCCCAATACATGAGCAACCTTTAATTATCCTTGTGAATCCAAATGAGGACTTTCCAATTTAGTGATTTCATTCCAAACCACAGCACCAACACACACTGTTGGCTGCATGCATATGTGGTTAATATTGATTGCATCATATTGACTTGGCTAATTCCAATCCAATAGAGCAGCTGATTTTTTGTCCTTCTTCCAGGATGAGCTCTGAAGGTCTGCCAAACAGCTTTCATGGCCTTGGCTCCAAGTTGGCATAGGGGATTCTGGGATTCTCCTCCAAAATCAACTTGCAGAGACTTCAGACATGCTTGAGATAGGTAATCCATCAAAGAAACACGGCGTCTGTTAAATATTTTGTCGAAGTGACTTTATTTAACTGCTCCAACGTGGAGATGCATGAAAGAGAATGTCCGTCTCTGCCAGGGAATAGAGTCATAGAATTTAAAAACAAGAAATCAAAAACAACCATCCCTTCTACTGTACATTCAGACATACGTACGTGCAGGTGAAATATTGAATTTTAAGGTGGATGCATCACCTGAACATTTGATTTTAAAAGATGAGATCTGGCAAAATAACAGGAAACTAAAAATATATCTATGTTTTGGAAAATGGTTGTCAGTAACACAGCACATATGTGGGTAGTATTTATTGGGCTTAAACTTGCAAAAGCATGAGTATGGTCTTTTAAGGTGGCTGCACACTTGCTGGGGAAATTAATTTTTGCAGGTTCTTGTGAAGAGAAGGAAACATCTGTGGAAATTTGTGGAACAGTATGAGCTTTGGCAGTCTAGCAGTGGTTGATTTTTTTCATTGCTGTGTGTGAATGGTCTTAATTATCACACGGCTCTGTTGTCTCGAGAAAAAGCTTCTCGTTTCCTGTTCTGGGTCACTTCTTTTAGCATCTTTTCTTCAGAACAAGTGTAGCCATGGCTGCTAAATCCTGAATCTCCCTCAGCTGCTCTTTTCTTGGTGCTGTTGTTGCTCTCTCTCTCTCTCTTTCTTTTTCTTTTTTTTTGTCACTGCAAATTCCAGTTTGCCTTGGGGACAGTCAGGTTTGTTTTTACTCTAACATAAATTCTGATAAATGCCCTAAAAGGAGAGGAAAATGGACTTATGTTCATCAGGTGAATAGAAACCTGACTCCGGTGGGTTGTAATGCTGCTGTAAATCTGCTGAATGTGTTAACAGGCACTTGTTGCTCCAAAATAGTTTGAAATGCTACTCGTACCGTCAGCTTATTTTGGTGAATTTCCGCCCCCTAGCGGTCAAAATTCAGTTAATGCAACTTTAACTTGCACTGTATGCCACAAGACGTGGGCTAGTACTGCCTGAAATAAGCTTCATATGTGGAAAATGGTGATTGATTATGATAATCATGATAATGTAAGTAAATTATTTACCATTTTTACATTTTCACCAGCATGCATTTAAATCATCTTTGTAACCTGTTCAGCTTCATATTATCATTGTGACTAAGATTTTCTGCAAATTTAATTGGCAGGTGAAAACTATAGGCCTACAGTGATTTATCTTCCTCTCCCTAGAAAAAAAAATCCGTTCCTCTACTTATTACTTTTATTACACCCAAAATCTTACCGTCGCATCATTATAATGAATTATGTGTGTTAAATGATGTGTGATGTAACTGTAAACACGCGGCTCATGAAATCAAAGTAGCTTGATTAGCGTTTAATGATTAAATCAACATCCGTCTGATATGATTAATAAAGCAATGACATGTAATAACGGCAGATGTTAAGTCCATTTCCTCTCAATAAATCCATCCATCCATCCATCCTCAGTCTAATTCGGGGACACAGGGGACATGAGCGGTCGGGGGGTTGGGAGGGCTGCAGAGACCTCTACTTGTTTCAGCATGCCATGGGTGAAAGGCGGGGGACGGACATGTCTCCATGTCTCACCTCGTTACTAAGAAAAGTACATTACTGCACCCAACCAACAGCGCCCACGCTGACAAACTGTTGCGCGTTGCCATTGGACGGAGCGTGGGCTGGGCTCCAGCATCCAGCCGCCTGTTATTCAAACGCACGGAGCGCGTCAGGCCAGTCGCCGCTAGTTGCGCGCTGGACATGGATCAGGACGCAGCGCGCCTCTCTGCTGTCTGCCGCAGACAGGCTGCGCTCGGTGGCGCATAAAAGGTGCTCAAATGAACCGCCGCCCTCCCGGATCCTCCGGCGTGCAATGGCTTAACAGGAGAGACATGAATGTCCGCACGGAGGACAGCATCACTTTGTGCCAAAGGGCTCTCCAAATCGTTACGGAACTTTGTCTTGCGGGGCACGTAGACCGGGAGAAATGTTCGGATATATTCCCACTGGACAGCAGCATACTAGGTAAAGGACATGCAGGTAAATGGAATAAACTCACCATTTTTGCCACCCTTAATTCTCACTTTAATGATTTTCATCTCACTTTTTGGTGTGAAGAGCCCAGATAATTAAGTTTGTTATCTAAAACTGACATGTTTAAACTTGGAGATATTTGGACGTCTTTGTTGAAGTGTTGTCTGGTTACTGCATCTTGCTGCAGTCTGATCCAGATTGACAAGATGGCAACAGGTGGAGAACAGACTCACCGAGCACAACTGAATGCATCTTCTTTTCTTTCTTTTCCTTCCACTCGTCACTTTAAAATCTTGATCATTTTTAGTTGAAGTTAGTTTGAGTTACTCGTTTTGAAGTTCTTGTGAAATATGATCCCTCCACCTGAAAATCAATGCAAACTTTTCATTTAAACATTAGATTTGAGCACCAAACGATGTTTATCTTCTTTAGTCTTCCTCCAGTGTGAGTCTGGCTGCTGTGGCTCCTGAAGTGAGGATGTTATGACTTTATATTTTCTTCCTTTAACAAACAGCTGCTCTTTCTTACAGCTTGCATTTTCTCCTTCTCCTTCTCTTTCTCCCTTGCACGTTTGTCTGTCTTATCCATCCCTTGCTCGGTCATCCTGTCCTGTCTTTATCTGTCTCCATTCCTACGGTCCACTATGGTTTACTTGTAGACATCTCTATTAGTCTTCTTGCTGTGGTCGTGGGTTTCTGTGGCCTCGCCCTGTTGGTAGTCTCTCTCTTTGTCTTTTGGAAGCTGTGCTGGCCCATCTGGAGGAGCAAAGCTCTGTCGACCCACGCTGTAAATGGCCTTCATGTCAGTTTCCCTGATGTACCCCCAACCAACTCCCCGCCCATCACAGAGTCTAAGGTGGTGGAAGTGGAGAAGAAACACCTGGCAGAAGTGAAGGTAAACAGGCGGAGCTCTGTCAAGCTCCTGGAGGCGGCGATGAAGATCAGCCAGACGTCTCCAGACATCCCCACTGAGGTCCAGACAGCCCTGAGGGAGAAGCTCAGCCAGCAGGCTAAGATCCAGAGGCAGACCACCGAGCCCACCTCCTCCTCCAGGTACCCCGACATGCTCAAGTACGCTGCTTAAGTAAAAGTTGAGGTACTTGGTACTAGTTATTGCAGATTCAGATTTTACGTTTTACAAAACTGCTGTTGCCAAATAAGGCCTGAAACAATAGAAATGACCAAAACTGGAGGTGCAAGGTTTTGTGTATCTTAATTTTTATCTTAAACCTGTTTTTCATTTTTAATCATTTCATCACAGAATCTTTTTTCATTCCTCTCCAAAATTATAAGAATTCTGAAAATTCGTCTCCAATTTTGTGGATTTTTTAGGATCATTATCATGAAAATTACTTACACTCATACAGTATTATGCTGACAATTACAGTACAATAATATCATTTTAATCTCTGTATGAGCACGATGTCTGCTTGGTTTATTGTCTCTACCACTGCTCAGATATGCGCCTAGAAAATGAACGCTTGCAGACTACAAAAGCTGTCCTGACAGTTCGTGACAGCATGTGGCCAGTGTGCTGGAGGTGCTCTGGCACGTGTCGTGTCGAGCGTCAGGGATTGGCCGGTGACCTTGAACAGACATGGCATATGTTGAATTATAAGTGAGAGACAGACTTGAAGAAACACCTCCTCTCCCTGCTTCAGTTTGAAACCTATAATCAGTCAAGGCCGAGCTTTGCGACGAGGCGAACGTGAGCAAAAGCTGCTATGGCAACAACGAGAAGCAACCTCAGTAATTAAACAATCAGCTGTAGCTTCTCTTTGTTTTGCAGGACTGCGTTTAAAGGAGAATGTCCATAATTAGCATTGCTGTGGGGTGGGAGCTGTCATTGCTGAAGGTTGTGAGACACACAAGGCAGCTGTGCTTTATTTCTCAGGAAGCCATCACTGACACTGGCTTTAGTTTTTCATTAGGCTCATTAACTCAGTTACTGTATACTGAGCATAAGATCTTCATGAATTATACAACCTACAAAACCATGATACAGAGTTTAACAAATACTTTCTCCATCCTTCCACCTAATCCTTGGACGATTCTTGACATTTACTGGTTATTCCAATCTCTAGATTTTAAAAAAATGCAAAGAGCACTTATAAAATGCAATAAAATTTCACCCTACAGAACTATTACAATTACAGCACTATTTTGGGACTAATGTTGAGAAACAATGCTGTATAGCTGATAAAGCTCTAGAAGAGACAATTCTGCTTCATAATCAAACTTGCTGAGCAGAATAGTTCCTGTAGAGGCACAAAGTCAATAACTTAAATAAAGTGCATATTCCCATTGAATCCCCAAATACGCCTGTGATTGGACAGAAAATCATGATGTGCTGGGCCTACTCGTTCAGCAGTGGAAAGTACATAATGCTCATTTTGACGATTATTTTAGGAAAAAATAAATTTTTTAATTTATTTATTCAAGTTATTTTACTCAGCTTGACTTAAAATATGACACGTGGCATTTGCTAAGCTTGGAAGCTGAGGAAAAATTAGATTTTTTTTCACGTCCACAAAAGGGATTACTGAAAATTAAAACAGAAAAAGGCACAATTAGGGTTTCATCTCAAGGTTAGAAGTGGATTTAAGATAAGCTCCAGTGGGTTGAGTGTGTATTATGGTTTCTAGAAGATTACAAGGTGATAAATCATGAACAAACTAAGCAAAAGGGCGAGTAGAAAATGTTAGTCCACATGTTCAGCTGACAGTAATCATGTTGTTGATGGTTCAGAAAATATGAGATTGGGCTATATTTAGTGAAAATTCAGGCTGTTTTGATTGTGCAATTTTTTCTTTTCTCTTTTTGTGTTCACCTTTATATAATACTACCCAACCTGCTGTATTGTTGAGAATACTTAAGGGTCGTATTAAATTTTGAGCGACGCTCCCTGTACCATATAATTTTTGTCATGGTTAGATCAGTCATGGTCAGATCATTGTGATTGTCTCACTGTTAGAAATCAGGAGGAGCTGTTGCTAGGTGACAATTAGTGAGTCAAAAACAGTCAAGGTTTCCTCAAAAATGGTTTTCCATCAGTTTGTCTACATAACCTGTCTCCAGTTATAAAAAATATTAGCAGTTTTTGTTGGTTTGTAATGGAAACAGGTTGAAATTATTTGACTGTACTGGCAAAATTTTCACATATTTTAAGAAAATAAGACTTTAAGGATTCAGTAATAGAAATGACCTGTTAAAATGGAAATTTTTGCAGTGTTTAGGCTTTTATGTAAGTATCAAACTCACATAAATATACAGAATTCAGGTAATTTTTGCATAGCTTGGTCTTCATTCTGCCTTAAGTGACAGACCGGAGAAGAAGACACTCACAATATCTGCTAATATGTCAGAACATATTCCATAACCTTTACTATTACACTTCCTGCTTTTTTTCCTCCCCTGAAAATCGTGAAGAAAGGCAGGGATGTGTAACAGACACTTAAGATATTTACTGGATCCCCTTTTACCCTTTTCATCAGGCACAATTCATTCCGGCGCCACCTGCCTCGTCAGATGAATGTCACCAGCGTTGACTTCAGCATGGACACGGTGCCTCTCCGCCAGTCTTCTACGGTCAGCATCGGAAGAATAAAACCTGAACTCTACAAACAGAAGTCTGTGGACTCAGAGGACGAGGCCAAAGAGCCGGTGGAGACTTGCGGAAAGCTCAGTTTCTCCCTGCTTTACGACTACGAGGAGCAGGCGTTGGTGGTGAGGATCCTCAAGGCCTTGGACCTTCCCGCCAAAGATTTCACAGGTACCTCTGACCCTTACGTGAAGATCTACCTGCTGCCGGAGAGGAAGAAGAAGTTCCAGACACGTGTCCACCGCAGAAATTTGAACCCCATGTTCGACGAGACCTTCTGTTTCCCCGTGGTGTACGACGAGCTCTGCAACCGCAAGCTGCACTTCAGCGTCTACGACTTTGACCGCTTCACCAGCCACGATATGATTGGTGAGGTNCAAGCTGCACTTCAGCGTCTACGACTTTGACCGCTTCACCAGCCATGATATGATTGGTGAGGTGGTGGTGGACAACCTCTTCGAACTGTCTGACCTCTCCAGGGAGGCGGTGGTGTGGAAGGATATTCATGCAGCAACGACGGTGAGTAAGCTTTCGAACCAAGATCCTGCTGAGTCCTCGCGTATGTGGACATTCTTACCTCAGCCCTTCTGTTTGTCACTGTTGAACCTACATCTAAATTTAATGATTGTCAAATTCTTGCAGGCAAAGTCTTTTTTTTTTCACTGATTTCCTCATACAGGCATCAATAACACACTGTGGTTAGAAGTTTTTAAACTCTTACAATGACCATACCGCATGTTTGAGCCTAATATAGTCAATTTTTATACGTTACTGACAATCATTTCCAAAGGATAAAACCGTATCTCAGCTTTCCTGATATTTTGCTAAATCTCTTAATCTTTCAAAATCAAATATTCAAGTGATACACCCACCTTAAAAATCCATGTTTCTCCTGCTAATAGTTACACAGCCTTATGAAGTCACGGTCCTTTAAATTTTTCCATAAACGCAGGTCTTCTTTTGGGACTATATTCCCCGGTGGAGGCATACATTCACTCCACGCTTTTTATTGAGCTTAAACACTAAAATTACATAACTTTTAAAAAAAACCTGAATACACGTCTTGTTGGTGATGATGGATTACCTATCCCAAGAACGTTTCAAGTATCAACAAGTTGATTTTAATAGCAGAATGAACTGAAACCAATGGAGGTCTGGAAGGTAGGAAAAACATTTTTAATTCACTGTTCCAGTAGTATGCTTTGGGAAATGATTGTCAGTAACGTTACATGTATGAAAACTGAATATATTAGGCTCAAAATAGGTGGTATGGTTCTTGAAACTACAATCACACATACAATACATACAATCAAAGTCTATTATAATATAGGGTTTGGATGACAACATTTAGGTGGCACACAAACTCCTGCCAAATATGATGTCACATGACCTATAGGTGGCACTAGAGCAACATGATAAATTAAAATGGTCTTGACTCATTTGAAATTTGGCACATTTTATCCATGTATAAAGCCCAAATATTCCTAGACGGGATTAGAAGTATTCGCCAACAATCATGACCACTATCAACCAATCGGCATAACTGCCTTTCATTTGTATTTTCATGCCAATCAGAATCCAGAAGCCAGTTAAATTTCTCTGTACCTTTTTATATAATCAACACTTGTGATTGAGATGATTGTGAAGCTGTAAGTGGTTTGTTGTGTGAGGATGACGCAGAGTCTGGTGGTGTTACTGAATAAGAGCTACTGCTGAGTGCTGAATGGGATCTTATTAATTTTAGAAAGATCTTTTTATGAAATATTGCACTGATTCACTTCTGAGAGCCTGAATTCATCAATATCCTTCCGTAAAAGTGGTAGGTGGAACACGTTGCATAATTCACATGCTTTGGGAAATGCATTTCCTGATCCAGACACCCACACACCTTTAAAAACCTGATTTGTATTCTAAGGGCTAACCGCTAAATAAAGCTACTGAGAGTAAAATGATGCCATCATGAGACGTGCGAATTGTTTTATGTTCCTAAACACATTAAGCATACAGCATAGAGAGCACAGAGATTAACTTCATGTTTCCTCCACAGAATAAATGGTTATTTATTGCAGAATTCATCTTGCTGCTTATCACAGTTTGCTCAACAGCCTTGCTTTATTTATAAATGTTTTATGGTGGATGTTCCTCACCTGCTGTGCGATAAAACAACACGCCATGTTTCTCAGGCTCGGATTGGCTCCTGCAGGCTCCAACAGAAGAGCTGCATTCTCACTTCTGCACGGAGGGTGACCGCAGACCCGNATTGGCTCCTGCAGGCTCCAACAGAAGAACTGCATTCTCACTTCTGCACGGAGGGTGACCGCAGACCCGACACTTTACAGTTTAGTTGTAATTTTATTGATATTACAAAGCAGTTTTAATGTAAGGGCTGTTGCATTTGTGAGTACTGATGATGAAGAAAACAAAAAGAACTGAAATGCATTGTGAACAGGCAGCAAGCGAAGCCTGGATTTTGGATTTTTTGGTGATGAGGTGCTCAGTGTGTGTGAAAAAAGATTAACTGTTTTACTTTAATTAATTTAAAATTCTACCAGATGGCCCAAAGAGCAAAACATTCAGTTCCATCTTCCTGCTGCTGGCAAAACTCAAATGTCACAAGACTGTTGCGTCTTTTACTTGTCACTTGTGCCAAACATGGCAGCATTTCCATGCGGTCCGAGCATTTGAAATGTATGAAATGCATTGAGTTATCTTTCTCTGTCCTCCAGGAGAGCGTGGACCTGGGAGAGATTATGTACTCGCTGTGCTACCTGCCCACAGCGGGGAGAATGACCCTAACAGTCATTAAATGCAGAAACCTCAAAGCCATGGACATCACAGGCTCCTCAGGTAACCAGACAGCAAATACGACAGCTCACATCAAAACCCGCAACTCAGACTTTGAGGCCACACGGCGCCACTTGGACTGGCGATGAGAAATAACACTGGGAGGTCCGTGACAGAAAATTGCTGTCAGGCACCTACTGTATCTTTAAAGGACCATACCACCCATTTTGCATGTTTTTGCCTAATATATTCATTTTTCATACATGTTACGTTACTGACAATCATTTCCCAAAGGATAAAACCATATTTCAGCTTTCCTGATATTTTGCTAAATCTCTTAATCTTTCAAAATCAAATATTCAAGTGATACACCCACCTTAAAAATCCATGTTTCTCCTGCTAATAGTTACACAGCCTTATGAAGTCACGGTCCTTTAAATTTTTCCATAAACGCAGGTCTTCTTTTGGGACTATATTCCCCGGTGGAGGCATACATTCACTCCACGCTTTTTATTGAGCTTAAACACTAAAATTACATAACTTCTAAAAAAACCTGAATACACGTCTTGTTGGTGATGATGGATTACCTATCCCAAGAACGTTTACAGTATCAACAAGTTGATTTTAATAGCAGAATGAACTGAAACCAATGGAGGTCTGGAAGGTAGGAAAAACATTTTTAATTCACCGTTCCAGTAGTATGCTTTGGGAAATGATTGTCAGTAACGTTACATGTATGAAAACTGAATATATTAGGCTCAAACATGCAAAATAGGTGGTATGGTCCTTTAATGTGCTCATATAAAAAGTAAAGTGTTGGTATTTTTTTTAGAGATTTTTTTAGAGATTTTATGTTTCAGGCGTCCAAAAGTTGGACGCCTGAAACACAAAAATAATCAAAATCAAAATAATCTATGCCATTTAAGGCTTTCTAACAGCCTCAAAAGAAAAGGATAATCAAATTTTCATAGCAAAAAGGACTGAAGATATGATAAATCTGCAAATTTTGGGCCATCAATAGTTTTACCATAATTTCAACACATGTAAAAATGACAAAGCTCTTTTTTAACGACATGAACGTGTGTCTCAGACCCGTACGTGAAGGTTTACCTGATATGTGACGGACGGAGGCTGAAGAAACGGAAAACAACCACCAAGAAAAGCACGCTGAACCCCGTGTACAACGAGGCCATCATCTTTGACATTCCTCCAGAGAACGTGGAGCAAGTCAGCCTGTCCATCATGGTGATGGATTATGATCGGTGAGTCACACAATCACCGTGACAGACTCGATAGTAGAAAGTGAATTTTGAGGTACAAACTGTGGTTTTGTGATAAGCAGAAAGTACAGCACTGCCAAATCCCCAAATTTCTCCTCGGAGAATTGGGTGCTTTGAAAGTTGGCGGAGCTCACGGATGAGTTTCAAAGCGTTAACTGTGAGTTTGGAGAAAAGTTTAGGCTGTGAGGCTCTAAAAGAACGAACACCGATAATCATAAACTATGAGTTAGACTGTCACAGATGAACGTCAGCAATCGTTATCAGTCCAAGTTGGTTTAGCGCTTTTATGACTGAAGATATTCTGCGGCAAAATTCTAACAATATCAGAGATTTAGGACCAAAATTTGATATTTGCTGCTTGTCTATAAACGGCACAGATGGATGTTTTATTCCATGCTTGACATAAAGCACTATGATCCACACATCGCACAATCTGACCTCTATCAAAGCTGATATTGTACGGAAGACGCCAATGTCACAGTGTAATAAGCGATGAATATGTGTATAGGAGGCATTAGATGGTGCATAATTAAAGGACCATATGTCTCTACCGGGGAATATAGTCCCAAAAGAAGACCTGCGTTTATGGAAAAATTTAAAGGACCGTGACTTCATAAGGCTGTGTAACTATTAGCAGGAGAAACATGGATTTTTAAGGTGGGTGTATCACTTGAATATTTGATTTTGAAAGATTAAGAGATTTAGCAAAATATCAGGAAAGCTGAAATACGGTTTTATCCTTTGGGAAATGATTGTCAGTAACGTAACATGTATGAAAACTGAATATATTAGATTCAAACATGCAAAATGGTTGGTATGGTCCTTTAATAACTTTTATCCTGACTTGGAACTGATCAAAGACACTCAACTTTTCATGTCTTTTGTTCCATTTAAAACCAGTAAGACTGCTGTGCAGATTTGTGTGCATTTACTGATGACTGAATGGGATATTATTATTATTACTATTATTTTTGTGTGTTTTTATTTTTGTATGTTGCATCTGAATTCAGTTCCAAACTGCTGATCAAACCTGAGTCTTCTCAAATCTGTTGAATCTGTTGAAGTAGTTGTATTGTTAAAAAAATTTAGGCTTTCTTGTTAAAAAAAAAAAAAGAAAAAGAATTTAAGGATTCTAAAGGAGATTTCTTGGACTTTCATCCAAGTATTTTACTAAAATTGAACTGAATCCGAAATGGACCGAAACCCTCATTTACAGAAGCATCACTATGCGTGTTAAAGATGTGTTTCTGTGTGTGTTCTGCTGACAGGGTTGGACATAACGAGGTGATCGGTGTGTGTCACACCGGTCCAGATGCTGAAGGACTTGGACGAGATCACTGGAATGAAATGTTGGCTTACCCACGGAAGCCTATCACACACTGGCATGCTCTGGGAGAGGTACAGACACACTATCGCCTCTTACCCACAATGCAGTTCCACAGCTTTCTAGAAGCTCCTGAATGTCAGGATGAAAGATGAGATTGTGTGTGACGAGGCTATGTGTAGCTTATTCAGAGGAAAAAGCTGGTGTTATTTTATATCTTGCTGTCTGGAGTGAAAGCCACGCTGTGAATCAAACTCGTGGATGCCTTCCAGGTTCTGCAGCTATTCTCGCCCACATTAAATGTGTTACTACGCAACTGAAAATAGTTCCAAACATGTATTGCAATTTGTGCCCATTTGAATAACGTCTGGTAAAATCATCATGGCTGGTTTTTTTTTACTATATATTTTTTTAAAAACATGGGAACTAACAGGCTTTTCAACGAAGGTAGCAGACTAGGTATGAGAAATCAGAATTATTGACTGGTGGACTATTATATTGTTGGATAAGTCTTTTAATGTGATTTGCTGAGTATTAGAAAAGCTTTTCCTTTAGTTGTCATTTTTTGTTTTGTTCTATTCTTGGGAATTCTTTGTGCTTTGGGAAGGTTACGTAGCAGCAAAGAATACGTAGCTGCCTGAGGGCTCCTTCGTTTGTGAAAATGAAAGTGTGTTTTGTGGTATTTTACTTGCAGTGGCCTGGAAGAGCAGCCAGTTTTGAGAGTCAAGGTTCATGTCCGTCACCCAAACCTCCACAGACGCCCTGACGAGCCGCGTAGAATCACAGCAGCGATCTGTAAGAAAAAAGAGGCTCGNCCTCCACAGACGCCCTGACGAGCCGCGTAGAATCACAGCAGCGATCTGTAAGAAAAAAGAGGCTCGTTTAGATTTGAGCTGAAGTCGTATTGCCTGTTGGTCTCCTGTGAGCATGTTGTATCAAAAGGGATATAATCCTTACATGCTGATAAAAACAAGGTTGTATTGTTTTATTTTTTAATTTCTTTAACTAAAGTTTGCAAAGTGCTCTACAGACCTGGCTATGCACAGCAGTCACCAACATTCAAGAGGTTTTTGGGTTTTTTTTATACATCTGCATCATCTTTTCAATATTTCAAGCAACTTTTTCTGGCCTGAGAGCTCTTTAGCAAGTCGCCATTTCCATCTGAAATGGCGCCGAGTTAAAGGGCTAAAGCTGCTGAATGCCATGAAGACATATGCTAGACAAAATAGCGAATAATCCAGCAAGTCGAGATCCAGGTTTTGGCTGAAGAAAGCAGGTAATTTAGCACCTCAAAGGGCTGGATAAATGTCTCAGAAAACACATCTGTCACAGGTGTCACACAGATACGTACACGCAGCCGTTAACCAGCCTTTCTTACCTGCGCTCATTAGTCAACGCGGGAAAAACTGAAACTGTAGCAACAATTGTAGCAAACTGATGTAAAGTCAATACAAAATGTGTTTGAAATCTGGAAATAAACTTAGTGCTGAACCTTTCAAACTTTAAAGGGGATTTATTATACTGATTTCCATTTGTCATGCTTTCATATGCAAAAATCAACTGATCCACTTCTGCAGTAGAGTAAAAACAGCCATTAAAAGGACCATACCGGTGATTTTGAATGTTTGAAGCCATTATGTTTCTGCCAACCATTTTCCAAAACATAAAACCCAATCTTAGTTTTTGTGTTATTTTTGCCAATGCCCTAATCTTTCTAAATGATATTTTCTTTTTTTTTTTTTTTACCACNTTTTTTTTTTTTTTTACCACCTTATTTATTCAATAACACTTAAACGCATGACTGAAGGCCACACACATACTTTTCTCAGCACGTTTCAAGTCTGTACAAGTTGATTTTTATAGCGTACTGGAATGAACTGATACCTATAGCTGCCTGGAAGGTAAGAAATCAATTCTAATATTAATTGCTCCAGTTGTATATTTTGTAAAATGGTTGGCAATAATGTATGTGGGTGGGTAAATTCAAACGTGTTACATGTTGATGTCAACATGTTATGGACATTAAAAACTAATCAAAAAGCTTTCAAGACCTTTCAGGACCTCCCGATTCACGCTACAATGAGTGAAGGAAAAACTAAAAAGCATAATATGCCCTCTTTATGATGACGATGTTGCACGTATTTATGCACAGCAGATATTCCAAACTGAACACCATGTCGTGAAATTAGCTGGACTCATTGTCTTATTACTACCAGAGCTTTATAATCAATTAGAATTAAAGTGTTTAGATAGGAAATGTTGTTCATGTTGGACTAAAATGTAAAATAATGCTTATTACAGTAATAAACTGATTGATGTTTTGGCTCGTGCAAAAATTGGCTCTGAAAAGTGATGATCTTGTACAGAATATCAGCTCATTATGAACAATTCTAATATAAAAATCATTAAGGTGTCAATGACGAAAAAAAAGGCTATTTTATGCCTTAAATACAAACTGGTCAAACAACAAAAGGATCTATATGAATGTGATGAAAACAGAGAAAATAAGATAATAAAACTCTCCAGTTACAACTTCAGGGAATGATAATACACTTGAAAACGCTTCATTTTCAAATACTTTTTGTTTCCAATACTGTATTTTTACATAGCATTAAGCCATATGAAAGTCATTTAAATGCATCTGACAGAAAAGAGGACAGTAACTCAGCTTTTCCTTACATGTGAGTAATAAGAAAGTAATAAGAAATCAACATAGCAAATAGAAAAAGGCTATGTACTGTTAACCTACTTGCACATGTGTATAACGATGCTTTTCCCCTTCGTGCTGCCCTGAATATTACAAATAAATATTTTTACTTGCAGCATGGCTCTCACCACTCTAAAAACACAGTCTGAGGGAAAACGTACGTGATAAATATAGTAAATAACTTCAAAATTCTAACTTTGTGTTTGCATTTGTTTATAGAATTGTCAATGTTTGTATATAATAAAAGGTGAACTTTTAAAAAATCTGTGGTAAACTTACGGAAATAGAGACATTGCAATGTATTTCTATTGTTTGGTGATGATTTGTACAGCTCAGACTTGTAATGGAGTCAGTTTATCTACGTTCTGTGACAGTTGTGAACAATTAAAACCAAGTCTAGCTTAAAGTTATTCCATGTTGAAGAGTTTAGAGCTTTGAGCTGTAATAGTTTGCTTATTGAATCTATACTGATCCAGAATAACTGCAACTGCTGTCATGATGTGTACAGTTTGTGATAACTTTTGTAACAATTTACAGTAAACATTTGGAATATTATTTATTGTATCTGTTTCATATGTATTTTAACAAATAAAAATAAGACTTACAGGAATAAAGTCTGCTCTGTGAACTCGTCTATCCAAAAGTGCTTTTTATTTTACTTTAAATGTTATGTTCATATTTAGCAAAATTCTACAATGCTGCAGTGCAGCTATGATCTCATTGATTTACGGTGATTATTTATTGATGCTACATGAAACCATGTTTATTTATTCATAGTAGCATTTAAGCAGGGTGCTAGCTATGTCACATTTACACTTTGTATTAAGCGTTCTCATTAATTTTACGTCATTTTACTCTATTAAAACTGTTTCCTCCGTGCTCAGTGAACAACTTCGTCTCAGTTCGATCTGTCGATGCTAGGCTAAGAACTTATCAATCAACCCTTGTGCGTCAACAGCTGCAACCGTGTCATGTCCATTCAAAATCAAAACGACGCCGCCCACGTATCTTGGACGGCTGATGTTATCTGGAAAGAAATATGCATCGACACGTACAGCGTCTCACAGGCAAAAAAATCTATTTTAAAGAAAGCAGATCTGAGCCAAGTTTGCTTATAGGTGGTCTGACGTCTTTATTGCCTCCAGGAAGATGCACGCAGAATATCTGTGCATTAACTCCCTGAATTCAAGAGCAATGATGGTTTACAAATGGCCTCAGATGAATATGACTGTGGATTAATAATAAAGGCAGCAGATGACTGGCCCCTTGGAGGGTTAATTAAAGTTTTGTGACCTCTAGGAGCATAAAAGTTTAGTCTCACAGCTCAGATAGTCAGATGTTAGTTTATTGAAGATTTTTAGTAAGGAGATGGAAGGATCACTGCTTATCGTGGTGTAAAAGTCAGTTTTTGACACTTGCTGTCATTCATGTTCCTGGTATTAAGGACAACCTTCATCTTTTGTCCTCTGGGGTTTTAATGACATATACTTCATTTTCTGGGGCAGTTGCATGTTAATTTGCTCTTACCAGAGGTGTTAGTGTGTTGTCCTCTAACATGAGAGAGGTTTCAATAGGGGGGATGCTGAAAGGAGGACAAACATACATTTGAGGTGTGGAGTGTGATTGAGCCGTGAAAAAAAGTATTTCTGCAAAGAAAAAGTATTTCAGCCTAAAAGAGCAGAAAATTCACAACAGGCGCTCTCAGGTTAAGTGTCCTCACAGCAGTTTTCTTCATGCTCCATTAGTTTAATTTTCATCAGATTAGAAATGTTAATTGCTCCTCTGTTGTTCATGCAGCTTTTCGTCATTTGGGTTCATGTCAAATGGACTGAAAGCGGTGAAGAAATAATGCGGAGAATCGTGAGGAATTCTGAGAAACAGCCTTCTGAGAAGTGTCCCAAAAAGTAGATTCAGAGTAATCCTTTTAGTAATCCTCCTTAAAACCAAACAGAAGGAAATTTCATCCAGATTTTGGGTTAATCATGCAGGCAGGTAGCTTTAGTATGAGTTTTGAGAAACCATGGCTTTAAGAAATCAGTTTGTGAAAATGTCAGAGAGCAAAGCAAAATTTCTGAAACGTCAGGAATCCATCAGATCGCCCAATCATATCCAATTTTTCACTTTATTTGAACTTGGAAGCCTAAGCTGGACATTAAACAACACCCAACAGGCTGAGAATTAGTTTTGGACTGCTATATTGGGATTAAAATCAGGCCTCGCTCAGATGCGTTTGTCTGCCTTTAAGTATCAGATCAGTTTGTTTTCTCTATAAACAGGAAAATATAAGAGTCCAGTATGAAGACGATTGTATCAGGATCCAGTTCAGAAATAAGAATTAGATTGATGGGTTTTAGAGGTTATAAAATGTCTGTTTTTGCAGCTGGAGACAAAAAAAAAAAAAAAAAAAAAAATCTGACAAAACAAAGTCAGACAATCTTTATTTTCACGTTCAGGAATTTAATGACTTTAAGGTCAAAACTGAACTTTGAGCTTTAAAGACTTTTTCCTGCAGAGTCTGTGACTTATTCCTCTGCAACAACTAAAGAAACTTTAATCCCTGATTTTCTGCTATTAAAATGGGTGCGTGGTGCATTCAGGGCACGTCAGCCAAAGAACAACTCTTGCACTGAACATCTGTCCTTATTCCTGCTGTGATAATATGATAATTGCGGGAGTCAAATGTCTAACCGTGTCACCATGCTGGACTGCTGATGCTTTGCCTTTTAAGTCGTGTCCAGAAGCCAATGAACACCTCCCATTTATTCCATTTATTCTCTCACTCTGGATTTTTCAAGTTGCATCTGATGTGACCTATTACAAACTGTCATCAGCACGTTGTCACGACGATAATAAACCTGATTGATCCTCTTCACTGGACTGAGCAGCGACATGTGTCAACTCGAGTCACACAGGCATCGAGCCAGTAGGTCGTCATGAGCTGCTTCCGAGTGCCTGAGAACACGAAAGACACAAAGAAAATTCCAGGATAACCTTTTCCAGGAATGCCGGTCGGTGCTTAATTTTGTAGACGTAAAATGCGATACGGATGCAACCGTTTGGTGTCTCTCGGGTCGCTTGGCAACATCCTGCCTCCGTCAATCTCTGCTTCTAGAAATCCACTCAATCGAGAGATTCAAGGCCTCGAGTTTGTGAAATGCTTTTAAGACCAACAAGACAAAACAGCTTTTCCTTCTTTCTCATCCTGCTTCTGTTTGATGGTGAAACATGAAGGAAATAGTTTGATCTCTCGCACAGTTTGGCAGACAGCACAACTTCCTTTTGATCCACGACGTTGGAGACAAATAGGCGTAAGAGGAATGTTGCATTAGTGCTCTTGGTAATGAAAACTGCCCACTCTCTGAACTCTAAACCCGTATTTAGAGCCGAGTTGTATCTTTAGTTAGCAAGGACTAATAGCTCCGTGTGGTGACGCACGTAATTAAAGCTTTGTGATTTCCTGAATGGTTATTTGTGTCGAGTATTTAACACCACTGCTTCATAAAGACTTAGGAGGAGATTGGACTGACCTCATGGCTCGCGTTAACAATGCACCTGCAGGATTAGTCATTATTTGAAGGAATTATCTTCCCGATTTCTATGCACCCATGACTGTCAGTGTGTAGAACTACATTTAAAATGAAGGTGCTTTCTGCTGTTTGCACTGAACGATGGTTCCTTCCAAGACCTTTAATTAGTAGCATATTTAAGAAAATTGCCAATATGATGAAATCATTGATAGTGTTAGGAAAATACGATATATTTCAATTGCCTCAACGTTTGCAAAACTCTGTATACAAAGCTCTCATTGGTCCACATTAACTAAGTCAGTCAGCATCAAAAGGTCTCTAGAATGCAATGTTTTGGACAATCTTGGGGCGGGGTTACACATAGGGGCGGAGTAACATGTGGAACTCTGCCCATGATCATTCTTGTTGATTGTACTAAACCAAGGTGGAATTATAATGTTAATGTGGGTTAGCATTAGGATTGAGGTAAACTAACACGTTACTCCACCTCTGTGTGTGGCCCCGCCCTGTAGCCCCGCCCCTAAGCTGGAAGACACAGCAACGATTTCTTCTTTGTATCATAGTGAGGGTCAGACAAGCAAACGTGTGACCAAAGGGTTGTTGGTTTGCTTCCCAAGCAGAATAAATCTAGCTGGATGGAATGAATAAGCAGCACTTTTCCTTCCCTCATTACCACTGCTGAGGTGCCCTTGAGCAAGGTACAAATCCAACAGCGCCATCTAGTGTCCCTAAGTTAATGTCTGGTTATGTAAAAGCTTTGAAAGGACATCTGTTTTTTCCACTTTTCCCAGCCTGATGATCTTCCCAGCCACAGACATCAGAGTGCGCAGTCAGGTCTGCTTTATTGTACTCTAATGTGCCACGGCTCATTGAATAGAGAAGGTCAAAGGTCAACTCATTAATGTGTGGGAGCAGAGCTGGTTCTATTCTAAGAACAATTACAGATGAATGTATAAAGGGATGGACAGTTATATAACAGCACCACCCATTACAGCCGTTTTTATGGCTTTCTGTATTTCCACTGAAAACTCGTACCTCTGTAGCACGGCCATGTTTGACCCTCTAAACATTTCATTTTTCACCGACTTGGCTTTGACTTATCACCTACAAAACTGCACTGTAAAATATTAATTACTCAACATATATTTTAGTTTGTAAAAATCTTGCCTATGTTCGTGCCAAGCCTAAAGAAAAAAAAAACTTATAAAAAACAAGTGAAAAAAAAAATTGTCTTAAAAGTTCCTGATTTTCTACTTGCTTTCTAAACAAATTTACCATTAAGGAAAAAAGAATCAAGAAAAATGGCTTGTGTCTGGAAAATGTGAAGAAAAGAAAATTCTTCTATATTTGATTGTCATGTGAGCCGTTTTGGATTTCTTCTTTTCCATTTCTTCCATAACAAACAAGGCCTCAAATAGGGTGAAACACCAGGATTTCAATAGAAATATCAAGATTTTGGTAGAAATAAGATTTATCTATTAAAGTATGTTGTTTGCAATGCAGCTTTGTAAGTTGCAAAGTGAAAATCAATGAGAAATGAAACTGCAAAATGACTTTAGACTCCAGAGGGTTTAAGTGCAGACAATATAATGTATCTGATTAACAGGGGCGTTAATATGTTTATATCCTGCAAATGCATATTCATATGCTGTTAATTACTGCATTATATATATATTATACAAATTCCAGCTGCAGAAATTACAAATAGCACGACAAATAGAGGGCTTCAGAGCAGCCACATACCAATTTTCTATTCAATTCCTCTGAGAGACGACGCATTCAGGGACACTACATTGGTAGGTCGCCACTGTCTTGTGAATACAAACAAACCTCCTGCCACCCTGAAACATCTGTTCAGAGTCAGACAAAGCCACTAACACTTCCTCTGTCTGGAGGAGAAGCAGTACATCCTCCAAACACAGCACTGCTCTGACATTAACATCGTCTCGTGTTGGCATGCAGGGTGACCAGCTGGGCGAACAACGAGAGCTGAGAGACGACGTTCAGCCACAGGGTGTTTCACAGAGAAATTAAAGGCACAAATCTCTCATTGGAGCTCAGATTTTAGATTTGTAATTTTTGGATGTTTAGCTGTGATCGAAGGTTGATCAATAGCTTTCTGTTTTTGTGAGTCTGAGTTTGTGTCTGTTGATTTAAGATGTTATTTTTTTTTAATGTCTTACAGAGTAAATTTTTAGTCTATGATGGAGTCCAAAAAGTTATTTTCTGGGAAAATTTGCATTGAGGTGAAATCAGCTTTTCTAAAGCTGACATTATCCAGGTTTCCATGCAAAACGCTGCAAGAGAATTAAGGAAAAAAAAGTCACTTTATCTCTGAAAATTCTAAAATCAACTTGATTTTTCGTTTAGTTTAAGAAAATAAAACTTTTATGACTCAATAATTGAGAAAAATTAGCAGACAAGAGGGGGATTTTGACAGTGCTTCCTGCTGTTTTTGAGGCACTGTTTGTTTTTCTACAGGTTTGCATTAATTGCAAAATTTCTAGTCCTGTTTTAAGCCATTATGTCTTATGAATTGAATAAAGACAAATAACTTAAAGCGCCTTTAATTAGAATTTGCAAAGTTTCATTGCTTACATGACACTAAACAGCCTAATTTTAAGTAGTTTTAAGGTCAGAAATTGTTTTGTCGTAACTATATTTGTAACCACACTACGCAATTTTTATTTACACCATTTGATAAAAGAAAATGTCACTAGATAGAACATTTTTACTTGTTTCTACTTGTTTTTTTAAGCAGTTTGCTGCTCTGTTTGCCTCAGATCTGCTCTGACTCATGTTTATATAAAGCCAGACTCACAAAAACACTGTAATTTGTAATTAAGACAGTGTGAAAATCTCTTCATTTGCCGCTCAATGACAAATGAGAGCCTTCACGTGGGCCCAACAGGTGTGAACGTGGTGCCGTGGCGTCACAGCGGAGGGAAGACGTGCTAATAACAGTTGCTGCTGGGCTGATTTAAATGGCAAGCAGAGGTGGAGGAGTCGCCATGAATCACTCCACAGACTGAGAGGACACAGGACGTGAGTTTGAATCTAAATGTAGCTGTGTGTCATTCAATCTGGCACAGGTATAGATCATCCAGCAGATCACAGATTCATATCTAGACACACACAGACTGTCCAAAATGTAACTGGTGGACCATGACTGAGAGGAAAACGCCAGCCATCATAAAACAGGAATAAAGAGTCAGCAAAGTACATTAATTACAAAGGCACAAATAAGTCGATTTTCCAGGATTTATCAGTTATAATGTTTCAATTCTGACTCTTGAACGTCATTCCCCTCGAATAGCGGACATAAAATGCCCAAAAATAACTTAAAGGGAACATATAATAAAGATTCAATGTTCTTATTTTCATCTTGGGGTCTATTTGATCTACTTTTTTCAAGTTGCTCTCCTTTGTTGCAGCACTGGTGTGCACACTGAGTGAAAACAGCCCTTTTTAGGTACTACTGATACGTTTGCCTCGCATAACTCTGAATTTACGTCATTTACGACCACCGCGCGTTTGAGATAAATAAGGTGGGATACTCTATGGATGCCTCCATGAAAAATTTTGTTTTGCTCTGTGGGACCAAAAGAAGCTACGTTTCAACATTTATTTTTTCAAAACAGCTGCTGCATTGCCAGTGTGATACGTTTAACTCTACATACTGATCAATTTAATGAAAAGGCTTCTAAACATCCTTTATAAATAGATAAATGACAAATTATTGCGATAGTTTACTGTTAAAATGAGAGGAAAATAACAAAAACCTACCTATTAGGGCATATAAACNAAAAAAAAAAAAAAAAATGAAGGGGGCATTATTTTGAGTTTTCAAACTCACAAATTTGCCAGTTTTAAAAGTCCGTATGCTTATGATAATTCAATGATTTTGCCCTAAAAGCACAAGTATTTCTTTATTGCTAAATTATGGAAAAGTATAATTTAATAAGGTCATGTATTGCAGGTTTAGTCATAACATGAGGCGGTTCGATTCCCATTCTCATTATTTTCCCTTTTTCATTATTAAAAAAAATTAGATTATTTAAAAAAAATTAAAAGTCATGGCTCAGTGTGAAGCCGCTCTGATTGCTCAGTGTCTTCTCATGAATGAATGGCTTTGACTCTAAAGTTGAAGCGGTGACTCACATTTCTGACTCGTGTCGTCAGTGTTTTTGGGCGCCACTGCCAGGAAGCTGTTAGGTGGTGGCATGGGGTGATATTTATACGTTCTCCATATTAAACGCACTCAAGTGACTCAGCAGCCACAGTTTGTACAAGTAAAAACTTCCTACCATCAAAATACATCTGCAATACCAACACGAAACTTAGCCACGTGCAAGAAGAAAGTGAGTAGCAGTGGTATTGTTATTATTCATTAATAAATTCAGTCTGCAACCGCTGACTTTTACTATAAGTATATGAAGATTTCATTTTAATGTCTTATAATTATCATGCAACATCTGCACTCATATATTAGACTGTGATTGTGGTTTTGTTATTCAGTCTGTTTTTCAGGCAGAGCTGAAAAACAAGCAGCCTTCATGTCGGATTTATTTAATATTTCCAACATCTGTCACAGGAAAACAAAGACGTTATCTGAAAAGTCAGATCAACCTGAAGAGTTCTTGACAAGTCATTTTGTCTGTTATTGTGTCTTTGAGAGTACTGAGAGAGGAACCTGCCAGGTGAGGATGACTCAACCTGTCTGCAGTAAAAATCAGCTCGTCTCAGGAAGTTCCTCGAAATGAGTGTCAGCAGTAGAATAACACCGAAATCAAGAATTACACTCGATTCTAGAAAATTCTTCCGCAGTGGATGGTGCTGATTTGGACATTTTAGGACATTATTGTCCTTCATTCTTTAAACAAAAAAATGATGTACATTTTAACTGAAAGGGGCCATGCTATTATTATTATTATTTATTTTTGTTATTTACCCTTATTTCTAAAGTGCAAAATTGAACATTGTCAAAGTTCAAAACTGGATGTCAACATCTCTAGAAGACAAACCCACAGGTCCTTCAATTCCCTTACATGTTTACATCAACATGTAACACTCGAACTTACCTGCCTACACAGTCGTTTAAAGGACCATTCTGCATGTTTGAGCCTAATATATTCAGTTTTCATACATGTTACGTTACTGACAATCATTTCCCAAAGGATAAAACCATATTTCAGCTTTCCTGATATTTTGCTAAATCTCTTAATCTTTCAAAATCAAATATTCAAGTGATACACCCACCTTAAAAATCAATCAGTAACATTACGTGTATGAAAATGGAATATATTAGGCTCAAACATGCAAAATGGATGGTATGGTCCTTTAAATTAGCCTGTTTTCACTCAGTTTGCACAGCAGGAGAGTAGCAGTGGATCAATGCGTTTGAATTGGAAAGGTTTTAAATTGAGATTCCCAAGTGAAAATAAGCTGGAACTCTGTGTAATATGACCTCTTTAACCTGTTAGCTGATTAGCTTTAGAAATGTTGACTTGAGAACAGAACATTCTGCTCGTCTCTAAAGCATTTTTTTTTTTTTTTTTACAGTGTTCTTACATGATTTATCCTTTGACATAAGCAGCGGCGAGCAGCAGCGTCTCCACATGAAGACATCTGAAAGCCTCTATATTCTCTCCTCTGAACCTCCACTGAGGAGGATTAGCTTAAGACCGTCACTAGCCTCATTTAGACGTGAATGACCCATAGCTGCATTCCAGCATGGACGCTAAAGCTGCAGGCTGCACTCGTGAACGCGCTCTGAGGGCTGGAAGGAGCCTGATGGGATGCGTGGCGATGTTGAGTCTTTATGTGGCCGTAGGGATCGGGGTTTGCACATGTGGAGGATGCTGAGGAGGTGCAGAGATGAATGTTTTGTCAGATAGGCTAAATCTGCTTTATCGCTCTGGCTGCTTCAAACTCCCACCTCAATTTGGAGCAGGAAATAAGCCCAAATGGCAGCGTCTCCAGGGCAGGCTAATTTATCCACAGGCTAAAAGCATCCAGAGAGCCAAAGCGCAAATATGGCTCTCATATGGCTTCCCTCTGCCACCGTGTGTGTGTGTGTGTGTGTTATTATACTACGACAACACGCTGAAATGTTTCCACCATTCATTATACAAACCACCACCAGGAGAGCACTTCTCTCCAGAACACACATTCTGACTGATGGTTTACTTTGGTTTTACTAATTTAATCAGAACAAATCACTTTTTTTTCCTTTTTTTTTTTGCTTTCCACTGGTGAAGTAATCCTCCTCAGATCTCCAAGTGTATACACAAAATATACTGTATGGTACAAATCTCAAGTAAAAGTAAAATGTATTCAAGAATCAAAAGTAAAAGCAGTCGTGGTGAAAATCTTTTAACTCCAGTTTTGGGGATTTTCCTGTTTTCAGACCTCAGAAGAATGAAAGTAGAAAAAGAAGTGGCAGAAGGTGAGATGAAGCTGTCAGATAAAAGTAATCAACTAAAAAGTACAATATTTCCCTTTAAAATGTAGAGGAGAAAAAGCAGGAAGGAACCCAAAATGGAAATACTTCAGTATTTAAGTACATTTACTTTACTTCTACTGGTTGTAAAAAAGACATTTAACACAAATTTTGGATCACAAGGATCATCTGTCACATCGGCATCAACAAAAAACTAAAGAATGAAAACTATACCAGGGATGATTGATAAGTTGTGAGCCTTGCATACATGATTGACACTCATTTTGAAGGAATTGCTTAGCATTGTGCTTTAATTTTTCTTCCTTCTTATTGGAGTTAATTTACTAACTTATGACCGCGCTTCCAGTATTGACTAATCATTTAATAATGTTTAATGCCTTTATATTAATATAAGTTGACAGTTGTAATATTAAGTGCAAAGTACTTTGAAATTTCACATGTATTCTGTCATCACCAGGGGTATTTACTGATATTTTCTCAGTCATAAGTATTTTTTTTGTCAACAACCTGAATTACCTAGCTAGCTTACAAGGTTTGTTTGATAAGTTCTGAGCCCAGCACCAAAAGATCTAAATCACAGATGTGTGCAGTTATTTTTCATCATAATCTCCTTACAAAGTGACACATTTCTGCCAACAGTGCTGGAGTGAATTCGACCCTCTTCATGGGATTCTTCTGCTTTTTTTTTTGGCTGTCCAAAAATCCTCCATCATTATCTGAGGCTGTAAACAAGGTCGAAGTGAGACGTCCAAAGCAGCAACTCAAAGGCCCTTACCTCTGACACTTCAAATATCATTCTTTCAGTAAACTTAAAAATATTTTGAATATTCTAGACAATCCAGTCTACATATTTCTTTTGAAGTTGTCAAACTCTGCTGGGGGATTTTTATTTGCGTTTATAATCAAGATTTTAAAACACGAAGGCCATTTATGCACCGCTGGGAGCAAATGTTGTGAGACTGTGAGCAAAAACAGCTGAACTAGTATTAGCATCACTTTACCTACAAAGCAAATATCATATAGAAATCCAATTAAATGATAATTTTCTAATTTCAAGTGGAGCTGAAATGCTGCCCAGGAACAGTCAGTCATACCACGCTGCCATTATCCTGCAGCCTCTGCTGGGTACTAATGAGCAGTCAACGCCCCCCCGATGACCCTGCAGCTGCTGTTACACACACACACACACACACACACACCCTAGCCTCTCTGATCTGAGTTGGACACGTTTCACCTCCACGTGCACCAGATAAACGTATATATGAGCTCACTGTAACATTTACATCATTATCCAGGTAAACACCCACACAGCTCAGATCTGGGAACATCTTGTCCCCTGCCTGGACATAAATGAGACTCCATGTCCTGATCATGTCAAGTCAGGCATTTTTTACATCATCATCGAACAGCTGAGGACAGAAGGCCTCTCCCAGTCTCTATGGTAACCAGGTTGGCATACAGCAACGTCTGCAGGGCTTTAACGGCACGTCTCGTCCACCAGAGCAAAAGGTATTGACAGTCTGGAGCTGAGTGACAATCAAACCTGCAGGGAGGGAAATGTTCTGTTCTTTACTCCGACTGACTGCTGGAAAAAAGGGAATTTTCCCTGCGGAGTGCTGAAGTATAACGAATAGACAGGAAGGGATTACTGAAACGCATGAGCAAAGGCCAGAAAGTCTGCATTCATGAAACTATAGTTATTATATACGTAGAATCATTTGGGTTATATTGAGGGAATATTATAAGTAGGTTTTAAATGAAACACAACTGTGTGTACTAGTGGAAACTTGCCTGATTGAACTCTATAATTAAATTAATAAAGACTTATTTCATAGTTAGAGATTTGGCTGTTGAATAGACCTTTTCAGACAGGTATACGTAAAAGACATTATGTCAAACTGGTGTTCTCCTGCCACCTGGTGGAAATTATTAGTACTGCATGCTCTGACCTTCATTTGACCAAAATCAGGAAAACGCTGATGTCATGCTGCTGCAGATATAAACTGGATAGATATTGTTGTAAATAATATCATGTATCGTATATCATATCTCAAATTACTGCAGATTCATTTTAGTCCTGATTTTTGTGTTTCAAATCGTCCCAAACAATACTTCAATCATCAGACCGGGCTAAATCTGAATTGTTGAGCGTTTCTAATCTTTAAAAACTGATCTGGTAGATCTGATCTTCAGCACTTTGGGAATTTTATGCCTTATAATGATCTTTTTAGGCTGTTTTATTGTGTTGTGTCTTTTATGTATTGTGTAAGTAAATGTTTGCAGAGAAACAAGAAGTTCTAAGAGAAGAATTTACCTTTTGACGTACTTCATATATGTGCAGGAAAGTGAAGAATAATAGAATTTTAATCTCCCTCATGTAGTTTGCATGTTATTCTGGGTTAATAAAGTGGATTTTGTCCAGCAGATGGTGACTTGGAATCATCTTATCTGATATTCTTTTAAGCTGACTTAAAACATTCAGTGTCAGCTTGAATATTGATCGTAAAAAGGACTAGAAAAGCACTGAAAGCTTTGAAAAACGCAGCCTGTGCACCAGGTTTGATTCTTCTCAATAATGGAGCAGCTCTGTGTGGGATTCTGACCTTCAGTCCACAGCTGAGACGGGTTTTCCTCAAACAGCAGATCCACGCTGACATTCTAAAGACTAAATTAGCTGCTTAAAACTGAAGCTGGACCACACCTGCTAGATGTCCACTTTTCAGACTAACACCAGCTGAGTTAACATCTCTGCTCCTTTACTGAGCAACTTTTACAGCTTTTTCAAATGGTTTCATATGGAATTCAAAAGGCAACGATGAAGAATCTACATGAATGAAATGTGAATATGTTGAAATTAATCTTTGCTGTTGAGTCCAGTTAAAACCATCTGCATCAGAAATAAATGAAGTTTTTGGTAAAAGCAGATTTGTCGGACATTAAGCACAAGACACAAAGTGGAAGAGGTGGAACAGTAAACATATCACCAATCAAACCAATCAATCAAGTTTAATAAACTCTTCAACCACTTACTGTCAACAGGCAAATTGATAAATAGAATAAAACTATTTAGTCATATCTAATCTCAAAATTACAAACATCTGACAATCATTTAAGGTGTTAGGGCCTGTTTGGCTTAATTTTAAGAGAAAAGGGGGAAATATCTCTACACACAATCCCTGGGGAATTATGTGCTGCACAAATCTTCCTCTTATCAGGTTTTCGTCTTTTATCGAGTCCTAAAATTCCTATTTTCTGCCAGAGAAGTGACGTTATTTCAGTCTTATTCAGGGTTTAATTATAGAGAATAAAGACTTGATAAGACAGATTGTTTTTACAGTGTGATTAAAGTTGGAAATAGTAGCCAAACAGTCCAGAAACGTCTTGTCCTCCTGGCAGGACAGCAGCTGACCTTTGCCCTCACTTCCAGGAGCCAGACTTGCCCTTGGCCCCGCGGGAGGTCTTGGAGGCCTTGGAGCCCCTCTGGTGGTCGCTGACTCGGTTTCGGAGCACGTAGATGTCGTACTTCTGCCTCTTGAGCTTTTCGGCCAGCTCAAACTTCTTGGCGTGCAGCTGGTGGAGCCATGCCCACAGGTCCTCCGCCTTCTCCGCCAGCTTCTCCTGGTTCAGGTGGTCGATGTTGAGGGGCTTACGCCGCTCCATCAGGGCCTTCTTCTTCTCCTCTCGCGCCGTCAGCTTCTTGCCCTTCTTCTGGTCCACCTTCTGCAGGTAGCCGCCGAAGGACTTGTTGGTGAAGATCTTCTTCTTCTTGGCCTCCTCCTCCGCACGAAGCTTGGCCGCCTCTTCTTCTCGCCTCGACCGCTCCTCCGCCAGCCGCGCTTGGCGTTCGCGCTCCTCCTCCGCTCGGACTCGTTGCTGTTCTGCTCGGTCGGCACGCCGGCGCTCGATGCGACTCCGCAGCGCGACCAGCTCTTCCTCCTCCTTCTGACGGGTGGAAAAGTGCAGCTCGATCAGGGTCTGCAGGTCGTTGAAGTCTTTCTCTACTCTTTTGCGGTGGAGGTCATCAAAGTCCACCTTCTCTCCATCCGGGAGCTTCGGAGGAGCAATATTTGGCACGTAGGTTGTCTTATGGCGTGGCTTGGACTCTTCTTCATCGTGTTCATTCTCTTCTTCTTTCTTTGGCTCATCCTTCTGCTCCTGCTCCTCTTCTTGCTCCTCATCCACTTCCTCCTCTTCCTCCTCCTGTTCATACTCCTCCACAATTTCCTCCGAGTCCGACATGATGGACACCGTGTCTGAGAGGCTGGGCGAGAGAAGAGAAAGCAGGATACGTGGAGAGCAGCTGGAGTCTTCCTCGCACGAGAGGAGTGAGGTCGGGCGTGCGTTGGGGTTTTTAAGGGTTCAGGAACATCATGTGACCCAGCCTGACCAAAGGCTCTGCGGCTGGGCAGCAGGAGGGATTTCCAGACAGATGAAGAGTCTATTTTCTCCTTTACCAAGTCTTGTCACACACACACACACACACACACCCTGCTCTGCTGTGACCCTGAAGCCCACGCCCTGCACTTCATTCNCACACACACACACACACACACACCCTGCTCTGCTGTGACCCTGAAGCCCACGCCCTGCACTTCATTCCTTTGTAAGGACAAGATGAGCGACTATTTCAGATACACAACAGATGCGCAAACACTTGTGCTTTCCAGTCCCACAAAGCAACACACACTCCTCACGTCGTTGTTGTTCTCCACAGTGGAGGAAGAAGAAGAAGAAGAAGAAGAAGAAGAANCACACTCCTCACGTCGTTGTTGTTCTCCACAGTGGAGGAAGAAGAAGAAGAAGAAGAAGAAGAAGAACTCCACCCTTTTACTCAAGTATGGATACCAACAGAACAATACTTTATTAGGATTCTTTCAAAAGTCTACTTTACTCTGAAGTCTACCAAGTACTGGCAGTAAAATGTGCACAAGAATCCAAAGTTAAAGTACTCATTGTGAGGAATAGTGACTTACACTAACATGTATCTGAGTTAATGCATAAACGCCCCAAAAATGAAGGAAGAGATTATAGTGAAATGATTACAAATCTCCAAAATTAAAAGGTATGAAGTCAAATTTGGGAGATTTTTCTAAGCCTGAGTTACAGCTTTTACCAGCCATGTTTAAAGAGTTTATTTCATGTTGAATTTGACCTCCTGAGCTTCAATTTCAACCCAAATTTCTACCTAAAGAGCTTTAAAGTTAGAAATAAAAGCATTTCATTCACTCTGTAAGTACAGACATGCACACATGTGAAGGGCACGGATGTCACGGAATGCTTTGATGAAATGGTGAAAATCATACACTGTGGCCTCCGCAGTCAGATCACAACCCATATGATCACATGGGACTTTTCTTTTTTGTTAACCAGCATCTCCACCACATCATCAAAACACCATGTTAGGGATTAGCTTATACAAAAATGGTGCAGACGTGTACAGTTTAATCAACATATAAGACATGTTAAGTTGTTTTTACCTGAAATTTGTCAATCACCTGTATTTATTTCCAACACTCCACTGAACCTTTCTGATACACTGGTTGAAATGTTTAAACCTAAGACATGTTTTTAATAATGCCTTCATTACATCAAATGGAAGTTCATCAAATTCTCAGGTTCTCGCACCTCATTTCGCTTTTCCCCCACAGATCATCTCAGAATATGTATTTGTTACCTTCAGAAATCTCAGAACCTTTACAAATTAACTTCTGCATCCTGTCAGCACAACATGAGTTTAATAATGGAACCACAGATGAGCCTGACAAGACTGAAGGGGTTTTTTAAAGTCTTAAAAGGACCATACCGGTCATTTTGCATGTTTAATTCTAATATATTCAATTTTCGTACATGTTGTAGGTTGGAAAATTTTTTTGAATTCACCTTTCAGTAGTATGCTTTGGAAAATGATTGTTAGTAACCTTACCTGTATGAAAATTGAATATATTAGGCTCAAACATGCAAAATGGGTGGTATGGTCCTTTAATNACCTGTATGAAAATTGAATATATTAGGCTCAAACATGCAAAATGGGTGGTATGGTCCTTTAATCTGCAAAGTAAAGAGCTATCAGCTATCTTCAGCTATGAGGTGAATGAAATGGAGTCGAAAGTACATTATTTCCTGTTGAAATGTAGTGGAGTAAAAGTGCAAAGCACAGCTCAGAGTTCAACTACCTCAAATTATACTTAAGCACAGTAAATATACTGAGTTACCTTCCATCTATGTAGTTATTCAGAAGAAATCACATTAAGTATTTTACACTAAACAGAACAGATGAATCAGAAAAATGACTCAGCTTTGAGCCAAACAACAAATCCTCCGCATCGTGCACAACTCTGGAAACTCGCTAATCCGCCGGGATATTTTAAAAGCCACACATGGAAATCTACGGCGCTTAAGAACTTCCATTATCAAAGCTAATTCCAACCTCTTCAGTGCGTCAGAGCCTGTGAGGTTCTGAGTGATGCTGCAGCTGCCACAGCTTTCAAAATCAGACACGATTCTGAATATCTGCTGACAAGTCAACAACAAAACACTCCAATCCACGTTGATGAGTTAGAAAACTGTTAACATACGTGATTACGGACAAAGTTGAACTATAGTCATCCTCTCTTATTTCCCTCATAAATAACTGGAGGTTTATATTTGAATATTGTTACCGGTTGCTATTTCTGTAAATATAAACAACGCCGGATGACGTGCGGGACGAGTCGCCTCCTCTCCACTTTGGAATGTAATTTAAAAATTCCTGCTATTGGAGACTTGGGCTTTCAGCGCTGAGTGGATTAAACAGTAATTACTTCTACACGGTTTACTTCTCGGCTCTGACATTTCAATTTAAACTTTTCAAGACTGACGTGAAAAGCTCTTACGGTCCCAAGTCTTGAGTTATAGCAGCGGAAAAGGACAAAGAGCATTTCAGAGGACTGATGGGGGGAGACAGGTGCTCAGTGGCGTCTGACCATCCTAATGAAATCTTCCACTTTGCGACACGCTCCTCCTTAGAATAAAGCCTCTGATGTCATTCTGCACATAACAATCTATACTTCTTTTTTTTTCTTTACAAATTGTAGCCTCACAAGATCTCAAAACAAGTCTTCAGGCCTGTGAGAATGTCCCGAGTGTCTCGTTCAGAGAGGACTGATAACATGAGGACAGCAGGTGGTTCCTGTATAATCAAGACTCTGATTGGCTGCTGGTGGCAAGGGACAAATGTGTCTATCAGCAAGGAAAAGCCACAAATGACCAGGCCTATAAATACCAAACCCTCTGCGATTTTACACACTCCAAAATCAAACACAGCTAGGAGTCCTCGCTGTGTTTTCTTTCTTTCTTTCTTTTTGCCAAAGAAATAATGAATCACTACAAAGTCAGGAGCCCAAATTGGCTTTTATAGGCTCTCACAAAGCAAAGTTACTTCAGATATTTAGCTGCAACAAGCAGTTGATCACAGTTTGCTTTTAGATCAATCGCATTCCTGAGGAGAATAAAACATCCCAAAGATGCAGCTGCCCCTTCATTTCTCCACAAAGCCTTCCATGTAGGCCAAAAAGGCTCTTCTCAGAAATCAAAAGTATTTTAAGCCAGATTTATTACACAAAAGATAATTTAGTTTCCAGTGGTTTAATGTTGACTTTGATGTGATTTCTCAGTTTTTTATTATTTATTATGTTTTTTTTTATGTGCACTTATTCATAAATAGGTGTATATTGCATGTCAGGGGTTAAGATTGTTAAAAGGCGCACGATCTAAAGAGTTTAAAAACCACTGTCTTAGAAAATAAGTCTTAGTCCATTTCCTGGAAAGTAGCAGTATTTTTAATGAATGTGCTTTCAACAGGCTCTATTTTCACTCTGGAGCAACAGCGCCCTCATGTGGTCATTATAGGACACTACAGGGAAAGGTACGTTTCTTTTCTTACCTGTTGCACGGAGTCCTGCAGCTCCCTGACTCTGGAACATTTGATGGTTCTCCTCTTCATCACCTCTCACAGCAGCCCTGACATGAGGAGGAGGAGGAGGAGGAGGAGGATGAAGCTCATTTTATTTTTGGATGAACCACAGTCACCCATAATTTTGTGAAGAAGTTTACATGTTATTAAGGGATTCTTGTTTCGTGGTGCTTAAAGGACCATACCGTCTACTTTTCATGTTTGAGCCTAATATATTACTGACAATCATTTCCAAAGCATACTACTGGAACGGTGAATTAAAAATGTTTTTCCTACCTTCCAGACCTCCATTGGTTTCAGTTCATTCTGCTATTAAAATCAACTTGTTGATACTGTAAACGTTCTTGGGATAGGTAATCCATCATCACCAACAAGACGTGTATTCAGGTTTTTTTAGAAGTTATGTAATTTTAGTGTTTAAGCTCAATAAAAAGCGTGGAGTGAATGTATGCCTCCACCGGGGAATATAGTCCCAAAAGAAGACCTGCGTTTATGGAAAAATTTAAAGGACCGTGACTTCATAAGGCTGTGTAACTATTAGCAGGAGAAACATGGATTTTTAAGGTGGGTGTATCACTTGAATATTTGATTTTGAAAGATTAAGAGATTTAGCAAAATATCAGGAAAGCTGAAATACGGTTTTATCCTTTGGGAAATGATTGTCAGTAATGTAATATGTATTAAAATTGAATATATTAGGCTCAAACATGCAAAATGACAGGTATGGTCCTTTCAGGCTCGTCAGGTGGGTTTTACAGGTAACACTGTTACCTGTAAAACAGTAACAGTATTAAGCTAGGTTACTGCTAAACACCTGCTAAGGACAAGGCGTCTTTAAATTGGGTCACAAATATATTCTCACTAAATATACGGTCTGAAACGACCAAAGAAACAGACAGAATATCTCCAGTCTAATGACAAATGACAAGAAATAGTTAAAAAAAAAAAAAAAAAGNTAAAAAAAAAAAAAAAAAGGAGTTAAAAAGCTTGACAAATATTTTCTTTCCGGTATTGGATAACAAAACCTCCAGTCGTTAAGCTAAGTCGTTATATTTAGCATTTTGTTTGTGTTTTGTTTTTGGCTTTTTCGTTTTACCTGGTTTTAAGTTATCTTCTTAAGCTCTCTGAAAGTTACCAAAAGCCCAAATCTTTCATTTAAATTTAATCAACAGCGTGGATTTATTTTCTGCTCTCTACGCTTCCATTTTTAAACTTTTCAAACACACTGAAACAACATCTTAACAAAATTTGCCAGATTTAAACCCTCTCTTGTTCGTTACCTGTGGCCTGACAATGACTTCCGCCACCTAGCGGCCGGAGGTGTAAATGCAGAGAAAATAAAATGGGTGCATTCAGGTGCTTTAGTTTGTTGTTCGGTTTTACAATGCTTTGTTGAACTAGAATTACAACACAAAAATACGTCTTTATATTAACCGTAGAACTTAAAACGTGGGGGAAACAAATCATAAGATTTTGCCACCAATTTCAATCAAAATCTTATGAAATAAATCAAAATAAAACTCAGAACATGACAACCAACAGAAGCCAACAGAATTCGATTTTATGTAATGACCGCTGAATTCAAGTTTTCTCAAATTATGTGAACACACCATCACAAAAAACAAACACAAAAAAACGCGTTTGTTTGCATCGTTCGTGCTTAGTGTGCTGATTTTATGCATGACGACAATTTCGACAGAACCTGAAGGTAGCAGGCTTGAGGCGTTCACGTCCCTCGCGTTTGCTCGTTGACTCCGCCTACCGCTGTTATGAAAGCTGAACGGTGGGCGTGTCAGAGCTCAGATCTCCGGCTGCAGCGTGAATTGAAATCGTCTTCATGTTTAGGATTGGAAACTGGTAAAATGAAATCATTACCGTTATTGTTACTATTGCTTAATTAAAAACTGTCACCCTCTGTGCATTTGTAGGCGTTTGTCATAAACATGGATGTTTTCTGTCGTGTTGGTGTCTTATACACGACCTACATACACATACATGTACAGCAGTCAGGACGCAGTGTTCAGCTCTTGCAGGAACAGAATAACTGCTGACTTTTAACAGAAGCTATGAATATATACTGATTATTCCAAAAAGAAGATTATTCTAATCTCTTTATATATTTTCTTATACAAAGTAATTCTAATGACTAATAGGCTATTATTGGATTATATAATAATATAATGTACACTAAAATCAACACAATATATCTTTGAATAGTGGTTTAAATATTCTACTTCAGTTTTATGTAGTTTTTTTAGAGGGAGTATATGTGCAGTATATACTTTAATTATTGTGTAATTTACCCTGATGTAGGCTGTCTTTCATGTGCAGTAAATTACTTAAAAACTAGATTTCTTTAGATTTTTTTGCTCGATTTTTTGTTCTTAATGTTTAAGATAAAACTATGAGACTAAATCTGGACTTAACTTTCACTCAAGTGCTGTACCTCTGTAGAAATTTGAAGTAGTGGTACTTTGTACTATCTTGAGACGTTACTTCATTAGGTATTGCACTTGTTCGCTGCAGTGCTACGATTATACTTTAAAATGTGTGTTGCCACTGCTTATAATTAACAGATATTTTGTCTCCACACAGATCCACTGCAGATATCCGCCATGCTTCGTGCCACCACTGCCTCCTTATGCACCTACTGCCAGAGAATGAGGCTCCTCGTTCCTCCCTCCACTGCTTCAGCCTCCATAGGGACCTCACCCAACAGGAGACCTGAAAACCAGCACACAGTGGACTCACTCTACGAGCTGTCTGTGGACATCCGAAAGGTGAGCAAGTTCAAAAGCTGGGTTCTGTCAGAGAGCTCTGCGTATGTGTTTGAAACCGCTGACCTGCTGAAGGACATGGGTGCAGATGCTGCAATGATTGCCTGCATCTTTGAAACTCACCCCGAGGCGGTTTTGTGTCTGCCTGATGATGTGGCTGCCCAGACAGACCTGTGGGCGTCCATGTGTCCCAGCAAACACGACATGATGAGCATCATCGAGAAGTTCCCAGCGTCCTTCTTCACACTAACCAACCGTGACTGCCAGCGTGCCAACATTCAGTACCTGCAGAGCCTGCGTCTCAGCAAGCGAATCATCGGAAAGCTGATGGCCAGCGCCCCGCAGAGCTTCAGTCGACCTGTGGAGCGAAACCAAGAGGTCATCCACACTCTGAAGGAGATCTACCTGGACCTGGGCGGAGATGGGGGCAACCTACGCATCTGGCTGCAGAAGCTCCTCAGCCAGAACCCGTACATCCTGATGCGGCCTGCTGAGGCCTGGAGGGACAGCTTGGGCTTTCTGAGGGACCAGGGCTTCACCACAGAGGAGCTCCTCAGCCTGGTCTCCAGCCTCAGGGCCTCCATTGCAGAACTGCAGCCAGAGAACATGCAGCAGGCGATGGCGTACATCGAGGACGCTCTCATGTGTACCAAGGAAGAGCTCAAGCAAACTGTGATCCAATGTCCTGCAGTTTTGCCTCCTTGCCTACCCTGGTTGGACGGTTCCAGAAGTTGATGGATGTCGGGCTGAGCGTGGAGCAGGTGAAGGAGTCACCTAATGTGATGGAGTTAACCACGCAGATCATGCTCTACCGCATTCAGAAGCTGGCGTCGTACGGGTACGATGTGTGCTGTGGCAGCCTGGACGTTATTGTAGGAACCAAAAAGGACTTTGAGATGAGCTACGGCGTGCTGAACCTCAGACAGCAGAGGCCACTTTTCAGCCCTGTAGCTCCCCTCCACTGTGCAGAGTAAACGTCAGCTTGTTTTTTGTTTTTTTTTTAATAATAGGAAGGCTCGTGGAAAAATGAGATTTGGGAAAATTACACTTGAGCTGTTGATTTGATGTTAAGGTATCTGGATGCCGTTGTTTCAGGTGTACCAACAGTCCCAATGACAGCAATACTAAGCTACTATTAAGCAAATTTTATGTGTGGTGGAGCAAACTTCCATCTCTCCTCCTAGGTCTTTATATCGTGCACATTCATCAATAAGATTCTAAAAACCTCTCTCCCTAAATACCGCTTTAGACCAAAAGCTACACAAGCTCAGTGGTGAACGTTCAGGCCTCCAGAGCTGCTGTCTGAAAGTTCTTCACAAAAGACGGTTGCTGTGATCGAGACTCTAGACGAAAGACATCACACCATCCAGTCTCTTTTGGACCAACGGCGAGGCAGTTCAGGACAAAAGGCGATTTTGAAATGAAACTGCTGATTTCTGTCAAATACTCAATTATTGTCTGCAACTTATGTACATAAATAGTTTTAAAAGGAGTGCTTCATCTTCCTGTCATCTTTCTAAACTGATATTTGATCAGAACGTAAATGAAGTAATTAATAAAACGTGAGATTTTAATGTTTGTGTGTTGATTGCAACGTTTAGTGCCACAAATCCACGATTCTTCTCAGGAAATCAACTTAAGAGTCAAACTTCAGCACATTCTTTTAAAGTGAAGCCAAAGTATCAACCATACCAATCTCACTGAAGCAACTTCTGTACATTTTTTTTAATCTTAGCCTTATCTTGCATCATTCAGCTGCAGCTCAAAAGAACAGTCTGAAAGCATTTGCACACTTAACCCAGTTTTAATTAAACAAGCACAGTGAGATGAGACAACAAGCAAGTGAAGCAGCACACTGCAGTGGTACATTTATTTGGGATTATACAGGGGGACACCATGATGTGAAAACTCTGTATTCCTGTCACCTTAAAAAAAAAAAAAAAAANCCTTAAAAAAAAAAAAAAACAGACAAGGACAACACGTTGACAGTAACATCATAGATATTGCCTCTATGGTGGTAAGGAATGAGTAAAGTCACCTATGTAGCACTGATAAAACAAATGAAAACACATCTGTTGGTAGGTACAATGATGGCTACAAGACAGGAAACTGGGAAACGGAGGGAATAAATGAGAGGAAAGGCTGATTAGCAGAGTTTTTCTCATCTTTTGAACAGACAGTCTATAAACGCTTTCATTTTTATTGAAAATTCCCCCCAAAAAAGAAAAGTCTGTCCACAATATGTCAAAAATATATCAACGGGTCTATGGTTACACAAAGACAGAAAACACAATATCAAATATGTACAAATTGTATGTGAGCTGAAATTAGCAAATTCTTTATATACACAAGGACTTTTGTCCTGGTCATAGTGTTAGCAGCCGTTCCAGTGCCAAAATGCTGCAGGGTGTCAGCACTGGCTGGGCTGTTCAGTCCACCTGGTAATTTACAGTCCGACGCTTGAGAAGGTGAATGTGCTGAATGAAAGCTCTGTACGCTCCTCACGACAGCGTGTTCATGCAACTGTCAGTGCTGGAACAAAACTTAAAAGTCTTAGCATGTTCATGTTGTGCCGGCTGGGTAGTTTTCCTGACGGCGAGTCCGACGATTCTCCTCCTATATGAGTTAAAAAAAAACAAAACGTTACAGTCATAAATATAAATATTCAGAGTTTCAGTCATAACCTCTCAGTTCCTCCTTATTTTTTCTATTTCGTAACCTCACCCATATAAATCCACTTTAACATCTGTTATATTTTCTGGTTCACCTTATATGAAACGTTACTATGAAATAGGTTTAGTTGAGGTGAAGTCTCCAGCTAACCTTTCTAGCGGATGCTCTGTCTCTGGATTTTAGAGCCAATGGCATTCCCAGAGTCCTCACTGGGGCGTTTGCCACTGGTCTGAATGATGGAATGATGTCCAAGCCCTGAAAACACAACGGCAGGGTTAGAACGATCTAAAAACAGCTGTCTCATCATATCTGTAACTAAAATCAAATATTTATGATAAAGGTATTGAACAACAGACATAAAATCACTGGTGTCTAAGACGATGACTGGCAGCCTGAATATTTTAACCAATCAAAGATGACACCAAGTGATTAGAACACCTTAGCCCTCTTTTTGGCTTAATTGCACATCATGGCTCACCTTTCTGTGCTACAGGACCAGAAATCTGCTGGGTGCCTTGAGTGTAGCACATCATACCTGTGTAACCTGCAGTTCAGGAAGATAATTAGCAGAGAAGTTATTAGAGTTTGGAAGAACTGCATAAACAAAAATGTGAGAAACAAACGTGATGGATAAATGGTTCCTCACCCTGCTGGTGGGAGCTCATGCTGGGCTGAGGATCGCCCTGCGGGTACGCCATGATACTGCTTTGCCAGTCTCCCTGGGAGTGAGCCGGCATCTGATAGCCTGGAAAAAAAACACAAAAATCACATAATTACTAGTGCTTCACTGCTTCACTGTCACAAATGGCTACAGAGAGTCTAAAGAACCCAAAAATGTATATGAAGAGAGAAGTGCGCCACCTACCAGTTGAAACTGCAGCATCGTGTGCACCCTCTACAGAGAATCCCATCACGCCTGAGGACGTCTCGCCATTACCGTTGGAGTTGGACGGAACTGTAGCCAAAAGGCCTACGAACACAGACAGGAAGCAGAAAACATGAATTACTTCTACATGTGCTGATTTTTGTAATATTAAATATTCTAGCAATCACTTTTAAGGCTCTGATGAGTCCCGTTAAATCACCATTTGACTCCCAAAGTCCCCTAGACTCCTGGTTTTTAGTTTTTTTGGGAGCATTACCTTTCCCCATCAGAGCTCTAGAATCTGTATCATTGCTTAACTCATGATTCATCATGCTTCATATTAATGACTGTGTGAGAAATTAAAACATGACTGTGCGTTTCTTCCTCACCGAGGCCCCTGTAACAGGACAGCTGCTGGTAGATCTGCTTCATCCGCTCGATGTTGAGGCAGCTGGCCTCTGCATGGTGCACCATGGGTTTGGGGTAATGCATTCCGATAATACACTTTGCTGCTTTCTGCACATTCTCTGGAGCGTTCCAGGGATCATAAGTATACTTTGCTGGGAATCCCCGCAGAATGGGCAGGTAACGCCTGAGATAAGAGAGACGTTTAGTCAGCACAGAAATGTTTGAAACATGGTATAATCTAATTTTCAGGTCTGTAGGTACAACAGAACAGTTAGTAAAAGAACCAAATGCAGTACATGAGTATTAATACACACCGTATGTAATCTCCGTTGGGGTCTGTGCGTCGGCCGAAACCCACGGGACAGTAGCAGTGGAAGAACTGCTGGAAGAAGGAGCTGCAGGAGAGCCACATCCAGCTGCCTGCATTCACACTCCAGTCTGCATCCAGCAGCAGCTCCTCAAACACCTTCACACACAACACACACTTATGGTAGCTCAAAAACGTCAACGCTGTGCAAAACTTGAGTGGGTGAGGCTAAGTAACTTTTTTTTTTTTTTTTTAAAGGATATCCTGACAGACATCCCCAGTCTGCTCTACCTTCATGCCCTCCTCCCAGCTGATCCACAGGTCTCCTCTGGTCAGGAAACAGGCCACGGCGTGTCTGGCCAGGTGGTGGATCCAGCCCTCCTGCCTCAGCTGGGTCATGATGGCGTCGATCCAGGGGAAGCCGGTCCGGCCCTCCGCCCACTTAGCCAGCGCCTCGGGGTTGCGGTCCCAGGGGATCTGAACGCAGATGGGGTTGCTCTCCATCTTGTCGAAGCAGGGGTTGTTGGTGGCTGCCGTGTAGAAGAACTCACGCCACAACAGCTGCCCGTAGAGGGAGAGAGGAGGGGAGCTGTTCTTCTTGACCTGGTGGGGTTGGAGGAGCGGGTTAGGGTGATTTCTCAGTCAGCTGTATATCTGTAAGCCAGAGGCAATCAGAAGCAAACGCACCTTCCTGTAGAGGTCAGTGAGCTTGAAGTAGAAGAGGCGGCAGGAGAGGCAGCCGAAGCGTAGGTACGGGCTGAGGCCTGTAGGGCTCGCCAGCAGCGAGTTAGCGTTCATCCTGGGACGCTCAAAGTTGGCCACCCACGCCTGACGGAAACACAAACAATATCAGTTGTGAGTCATGATTTGGTGTACATCAAAACATCTGACAGTGACTCAATCAAGGCAAAAGCTGGTTTTATGGTTTATTGTGAAATTAAGAGAGAAATTAAAGAGTTTAAATGAGAAATAATCAGATAATTAAAAAATGGGGAGAACTGTCTGCATAAAAATCAACTAAGGAAAATGTAAAGCTCTGAGAGAAAGAACAGAAAAAAACAATAAAACCAAAATTTTATTGAGGTATTCGAAAAAATAAAAATAAAAATAAAAAGGGGCAAAATTCCTTAAATGATTTTGACCAACCTTCCTCTCCAAATGCCTCTCTAGTCGTGTAAGAGCCTCGGTCTCTCCTCCAGGCCAAACAGCTGAGGACAGACCCTCAGTATCAAAACCTGCACAAACATAAAGAAAGGACTCATCAAGATTAAATATTCTAAGAACCTATCCAGTTATTTTAAATTTAAAAAAATCTCCTTGACCATTTAAGTTATTCCTGGATCAATTATCACATTTCACTAGAGAATCCATGTAGAGATGCATTTGTGGTTATTTAGAAAAAAAAAAAAAAAAAAANAAAAGCCTTCCCCTTCCCCGGCTCTCTGGCCCCGCTCACCCAGCTCCTCCAGGGAAGGGACCCCGAACTTGTCATCGTGCTCCTCTGAGAGGGGCGTGGTGCATTTCCCCATGATCTCAGCCGTGATGGACTCTGCAGGCACCTCCACCGCCTCCATACGACTGATGAGGGTCTGGAACCGCTTATAGGTGAGGGGAGACTGACCCCCATTTAACTCTATGATCCTGCAAGGAGAACGTGAAAATGAAATGAAACGGTAAAAGTGTTTGGGCACAGTGATGAGCTGAGAATGTGGAAGAGGAACTCACTTGTCCAGGTCATAGAGTGTGTGAGAGATGTGGACCGTCACCTCCACTCCAGCCTCAGAGGCCAGTTTCTTAATAGCTGCATCTCGCTCCTTCCCAAAGGGCTCCGAGTCATACTCATACGACAGACGAGTAATGTTCCATTCCTGAGAGCAATTATTAAGAAATTAAACAAAATAAACCAAGGGATAGTTTTTTTTTTAAACACTTCTTATAATAATAAGCAATAATATACAAAGACAATATACACACATAATAAAATCATGGTCTGAGTCAAATTTTATAATATTTTCTGAAAAGACAAAATTGGGAATTTCTAATTTTATAAACCTCTTTGAAGGGGACATGCCATACAGATTTCACTTGCTTATTTTCATTCATGGATTTAGTTATTCTGTACTACACACAAGTGTTTAATAAACAAAAACAATAAATGACAGGTACATCATGATGTGTGTGAAGAGATAAAATGTGTGCTGAGATCAGGTTTATGGTTTAAACAGGTCGGTGTGTCACCTTGAAAAGTCTGGGAAAGACATCGGTCGGTTGACCTCGAATCACAAAGAGACGGGAGTTGAGTTTACGGAGGCTGGAGTCCAAATCCTCGAGACTCTGCAACAAGAACCTGAGGGACACGGAGACAAAGAGAGAACAAAACATCACATTTATACAATCAGGTACAAATTCCGAGAGATTAAAAACTGCAGCATTAAGTCTCATGACGTGCTAAAAAAAAAGGCCTATTCTCTGACAGCAGGGGGCGACAAATCACTACTGACAAGCAAGTAGTTAGGTTCCTCAGTTAAAATAAGAGGTAGTTAGGTTTGTGAGTTAAAATAAGTTGCATTTCCTAACTGTGTCTTTATTTTTGTTGAATATGCAAAATCAGTATGTCCTTTAGGATTTATTATGTTTGCTGATGTACCAAAATTTAATCAGACCACATAACCTGAGCATAAAAATGGTACAAGTGAAATTCTAGAAGTGATGATTTTATTTCTTCATCTTTTTGCTTTTACCTGATTGTACACTTCATTGTTCAGAACATTTGGGATTAGCGAGATTCTGCGAGTTTATTTTTTATTGATTTTAGTAAATGTAAATATTTGATATCAGAAAACTTCTCATTTCATTTTTCTGAAAGCATCTTTGCTTTCAGAAAAAAATTTCTGTGTAAATAAAGGGATATATTTTCTTTGAGGGGAATAATTTTCTTCTCTACTTCCTTCTGAATAGTCCAATTTATTCTTCTATTTTTCATGAATAAATAAATTTGATCAAGCTACGGTGCTATTTCTCAGCCACGCTGATATTTTGTTCATTTCCAGGGTGAACTACTGTAGAATAACCTCTCAGTGAGAATTCTGGCAAAAATTGCCATCACAGTAATCAGCAGCACAGAAAGTCGGTCCTTGAACGCATCCTTAAGACTGCGTCATGCAAACGGTGCATGACCAGTCCTTGAACAAGGACCTCATCAGCTGCCATCAGCGTCAAACTGTGTTTAATCATCGCCGTGTGTGACGTCAGCGACTCCGAACAGAATAAAACATCCTGACCCGACAGACTCTGATATCAGACACCACGGAATTATTCTCCGTTTTTGTTTCTCNCCCCCCCGTATTATGTGTCTAGCATAAAATGTTCTAACTATAATCTGGGCCACTGTGGTAAGAATGAACACACACACACACACAAAAAGGCAGGCAGTGGCAGTAATGCGGTGCTTCCCATGCTGTTGCTATAGGTACCAAACTTTGTAGGTGGAAACTTCCTGGATCATTCGGGCTTGATGATATTTTTCCAAACAAAAGAAATCAGTTCAAGTCAAATGTGAAAATTTCATCAATGACAGTGAACCTAAAATCCTTTTCATGAAGCTTGTTAGCTCAGTGGGAAAAGTGTTACGTCACTGACATTTCTCTGAATTAAAGGTCCTACTGCAGAGCAGAGGCGGGAGTTTGCAGTCAAACGTGAATTTATCAGACTGTGAAATAATAAATGAGATTCTGGCTGGTTGCTTGATCAAATCATTCACGCATCACTTGACATGATTTAGTGTGAGAAGGTCAATCAGTCGCAGTCTGAGCAGCAATTGCAAATATTTAACTTGGCATTTGTGGAGAGTGTAATGTTATTTATTCTTCTGATTGTTTTTTTTTTTTTTTTTTNTTTTTTTTTTTTTTTTGCCCTACAGTGTATTTTCCTATTATATTTCCTATCTTATTTGTGGAAATGACTCTGAATTTAATCATGGGCTGTACTACATGCTGTGCAGGCCATGAAGAATCTGGCAGTTTTAGCTGAAATTCTGCTTAAAACAATTTTGCCACTTTAATCTGCAACACACAGACACCAAGTGACATGATATTAATAAAAGGCACCAGTTTACTGAACACTCTGTCCTCCTGTGATGCTTTATGACAAAGGACACCAAAGAGACAGGTGAGAAATGTTCTCACCCTGCAGCTTCACCAGAACAATGAGGAGCAACAGCAGCTGCAAAATTGCCGTTTCTGCTACATGCAGAGTTTTGAGCAAAACCTAAGTAGAAACTATTTTTAATTTATTAAAAAGTGACACATGCCCAATTGTGTAATTTGTTGGTGTTTAACAGTATTTGTTCTTGGCTAAATGCTACATGCACACAAATGAGCAAAACAAAAAGCCATTCCTAGCATTCATACTGGTAAAAGTATGAAAGTTTAATAAAGGGCCACACAGCTATGAAAAGGTAAAGAAAAACAGATCACTCGTGCAAAAACTGGGATCATGCACAAGTGCGAATGTGCAGAGCTACATGACTGACTGAAAAAGTGCACAAACAGCCAGAAATAAGACTGCTGTTCTTCAAATGAGGATGAAGATGAACAAAGATATGAGTGTCGCCCACAAACTCATCACAGCACAGGAACTCCTTTCACTTGGAAATAATCTTTCACGACAATACATCAGAGGAAATCAGCAGGAAAACTCTGTTGTAGCTATTTTAAAGCATAAATCAGTGATTTAAGAAGGATTTCAGATGGAAGCAGCTTTGAGGGGGATCAGTCGCTGGAAAGTAGGTCAAACAAAAACATGGAGGATGGGAGGTTTTCTTCTAACACACTGGCCTATTTATACTGTGTATAAAGTTTCTGGGTGGAGGAACTTATGTCATCAGTCTGGTTTGGGACAGCACGTCCTGTCTTTGGAACAGGCTGCCCTGTCTGCTGGCTGATCGCTCAGTCACAGGCAGCTTCCTGTTTCAGCGTGGAACTATTACTGCTTCCAGAAGCTGCAAGCTACAGCGAGATTTCATACCTTCAAGCAAAACCTCTGGAAAAGTTAATATATATTCATTTCTGACTGTGCTCCTTGCTGCTTTGGTCAAAACAGACAAAAAGCTGCAAAATCAGAGACATGTTGAAAAGCAGCAATATCACCAAGGTTTTAAAACAAATGATCAAACATCATTTTTATCATTTATCAACAAAACACAACTAAAATATTTGTTGTTTTTCTTTGTTTTTTTATGGCCATAAGTTTGAGGCCACCTCCAGATTTTTAAAAAAAATCATCAATACACTGTTTGTTTTACAATTTATTACACGGGAAATGACAAAAATATATAAAATAAATGTAACTAATTAGTTTTCAAGAAGAATTAGTCAATAATTCTCACATTATGTAGCCGCTATGGCTACAGAAATGATTTTTCATGAAGGCATCATCTGTATTAGTGCAGCTTCCTGCTGATGTGGTTTAACATTCTATTCAACAGCTGCTGTCTGCCTTCTCCCACATTGTTTTCGTGCTACAGTCTGCTCATGCTGTTGCTCTGCAGAGCAACAACATGAGCATTAATTTGGACCAAATTACAGGAATGATGAAGAAAGAGAATTACTATTCCATCCTTCAAAGACATGCGATTCCATCCGGTTTATTATTATTATTATTATTATTGACCAATTATTGGTCAAAATTTCATTCTTCAACAGGAAACGATCCAAAACATTCATCAGAATGATGCCAAAATTACATCCATTAAAAACAGACAAAAGGTTTAGAGAATTCTGATTGGTCAGAAGGTCAAAGTCTGAAATGACTTCAGAGTGCTTTGATGTGACTAATTTTTATTGAAAACTAATTACTTACATTTATTTGATGTATTTTTTGTCATTTCCTGTGCAAAACATTGTAAAACAAACAGTGTATTGATGATTTTTTTTTTGGCCTCAAACTTCTGGCCTGTCGTGTGTATATTCAATTATTTCTATTTTTGTGTATTTTTATTTGTTTATTTAAAATGTAATTGAATTGTACTTGTATTTAATAAATTATTAAAAAAAGAAAATATAGCTCATACTGTATATTAATGACATGGGCTCCTTATGAAAAATCCTCTTCACAAAATATGAACTATGAAAAGCCTTAGTAAGAGGAGTGAATGAGGGAGTGAAAGGGGGAGTGCGGAGTGATGAGAGTGTGAGCGCTGCGTCACCATGGCTGCTGTTATGTAACTGTGGAAGCATAACATGGACGCTCCATAATAGGAACGCCTTTTACTCGCACCCTGCCCTTCCTGTGATGCCACGAGACCGCAACGAAGCAGACAGCACAGGGGAGAGCGAGCGAGCGAGCTACTGTACAACTGTAAAAGCACCTTGATAGTTTACATATTAGGTACATGAACTTAATGTTTTACCACTTTCAGCGTCTTCATATATATAATATATTTAATATATTAACGTTTCATTTTTACTTTCATAACTTTTTCTGCTTTGTACAGGTTGATTTATCGATTTTGGTTTTGGAGAGATTATTTTACTTAATCTGTGTGTGACAATACACAGATTAACTTTAAATAAAGTTTGTTTTGCCTAAACTAAAGGCTGCATAAAACAATTTGGTACTGTACTAAATGAATATGTGGGCACAATCTAAGATGGATGACAGCTGGAATAAAAATGATTTACTGAAAATGTGATTTTAAAGGGGCATTCTACGCTTTTTCTTATTTCCATGGTGTAATATAGTCGGAAGTATGTGTTGCAATTGCTATTGCAAAACTTGTGGTTGACGCCTATAGAAATGCATCCAGCAAGACACACACACACACACACACACACACACACACAGAGGCCCTGAACTACCACGACAGCCTTGTTTTTGATGAATCCTTTAGTTCTGTAACATGCTTATCACAGCTGGCCAATCAGAACAGAGCAGGCGGCTTCTCAGGAGGGGGACTTAAAGGACCATACCACCCATTTTACATGTTTGAGCCTAATATATTCAATTTTCATACATATAACGTTACTGACAATCATTTCCCAAAGGATAAAACCGTATTTCAGCTTTCCTGATATTTTGCTAAATCTCTTAATCTTTCAAAATCAAATATTCAAGTGATACACCCACCTTAAAAATCCATGTTTCTCCTGCTAATAGTTACACAGCCTTATGAAGTCACGGTCCTTTAAATTTTTCCATAAACGCAGGTCTTCTTTTGGGACTATATTCCCCGGTGGAGGCATACATTCACTCCACGCTTTTTATTGAGCTTAAACACTAAAATTACATAACTTCTAAAAAAACCTGAATACACGTCTTGTTGGTGATGATGGATTACCTATCCCAAGAACGTTTACAGTATCAACAAGTTGATTTTACTAGCAGAATGAACTGAAACCAATGGAGGTCTGGAAGGTAGGAAAAACATGCAAAATGGGTGGTATGGTCCTTTAAGGAGGTTGCACCTAAAACAGCCTGTTTTACTGTAGCAAGTTTTTTTTTTTTTTTTTTTNATTTTTTTTTTTTTTTTTTTTAACACATTAAAGAATTGAAAAGATTTAAAACTAGACTCCTAAATGAAAACGAGAAATGTTCACATATACTTATTTATGTCAACAGACTCAAACTGCCTCTACTCTTCTTCACACACACATACACACACACACTTGCTGAGTGTCTGGAATTCAGCTAATGGCTATGCGATACACTTACGATATGGTTACGGACATTCTGTCTTTGCCAAAGAAATTCTGAATACGGGTCAGATTCTGACAAGGCCAATCTGTCATCTGAGGAAAGCTTACAACACAAGAAAACTCATACAAACCACTGCTGACATGAAATCTGTGTTGGGATTTTATTTCTGATTCTTCACGGCATTTGTCTTCTGTCAAACTTGAGATGAGCTACAACAAAAGAATGTCAGTTTGTTTTGTTACTCTCCATTCTGGGAGAGTAACAAAACAAACTTGGGAGTCTTAAACAAGTCTGGGCTGGAGAACAAGACATCTTCTTATTTCTATATTAGGAAAGTGTTATTAAAAGTCTGCATTGCTTAGCATGTTGCTAATGCCCATGTTTGTCATGTAGGCATCGAATCCATATGGGACAATGAATAAAGGTCATATACACTGCCAGGAAAAAAAGCCACAAACCACATTGAGGGTCTGCGGTCTAAACTATAAAAAAAAAAAAAAAAAAANAAAAAAAAAAAAAAAAAACACGTGGATCCCAGATGTAAAACGTTTGGGAACAGCTACTGTCAGGGATGTGTGTAATGAATGATGAGCCATGATACAGGCAACAAGCATTACATCCATACACAGCATCACCTGGATGCTGTCCATAAGAGCTGTAGTTATGAAATGTCAGCATCCATCATCGTAAATCTAATTTAGATAATCATGGTGGAAATATATTTAGATGTGCAAGAAAACAGCACACATTTATTCTTATCTAAAGGTATAACTGACTGTTTATTTGGTGGTGATTTTACTTTTCATAATTATTTTGCGTTGATCACAGTTTTACAGTATCTGCTGGTACACTGGATGAAATTTCAAGAGTGCAAACCATTGCTTAAAATGTCAAATCTGTCGTGGAATCAGTATCAAAATTGTACCTGATATATCATTGTTAAATAATTACTTGCCAACTTTGAATGATAAATATCTAACTTTTCTTGTATTTCTACCAATTTTAGTGATATTTGCAAAATATGTGAAACAATGCCACAGCATCTTACAAAAGTAAGTTAGGCTCATTTGATCACGGACATTTAAACAGTGTATTGTTTATATGAGGAGAGGTACTAAGTAAACTGTGTTTTTAAGATGCATACACCTACAACAAACATCACAGGTATAGTATGATGTGATGTAATGTAATTAAAAAGTTATTTTTGATATCAGATAAAACTACTATAAAATTACTAGTTATTTGATATCAGAAAAAAAAATTACATCATTGTGCATCCCTACTTCGGACGTTAACTATCCAAAAGCTTGGTGTTACACATGAGCTGAAAATAAAAATTACAAGAACACAAACCCTCCAACAGCCAATAACTGCAGCTGCATAATAATTACATTCCTCTTGCATTCATCGTTAAAGCATGCACACCTGCTTAGATCAACAAGCAAGAAGAATAATGCTATAAGTGACGATCTTTTCTGTTCTGCACTGGCAATATTTTAATATTTATTAAGCTGTCTTCACTTATTAATGTGCCAAATACATTTTTTGAACAGTACTGTATAAAAACAAAACTACAGCCTTTAAAACCGTTGTTATGCAATTTCTTTTTACACACCTGCCCAACATTTGTGGTGACAGATATATCTGCAATAAGCCAATATCTGCTAATAATCGGCTCAGTTGCAGGGCTGTTAAATTAAGTTGCATTGCATCTAATAGTGAACAGTGAATGGATACGTGTGCATGATTCTTTTGCGCGTTTTATCTGTGAAGTTTATTTTGCTCACCTCCACCTGTTGATCCCAACGTTGGACGATCCGGCGAACCAGGGGTCGAGGATGTAAACGCAGCGGACAGTATCTGCTCCCTGCAGAGATTCCTTCAGTGACGGGTTGTCGTGGAGCCTCAAGCCCTTCCTGAACCAGTGGATCGTATTAACGACCATTACTCAACTGGACGAGTCCTTGATTTCCCTTTTGAATTATTTCCACAGTCTTTTTGTGCTCACTTTACTTTGATTCCAATCCACTGACGGTATTTTAAAAAACGTTGGAAAAAGGCAGCCTAACCCTGTTCTAAAAGCATCTTCTCCATAATGTCAAAGAATTTATATTCCGATAACTGCTGAACCATCTGGGCACGAGACAGCGCGCGCTCTCCCGTCGTGTAAGTTAGCGGGCTTTAAGACCTAGTTCTCCGCGGAGCACGAGCCTGGCTTGTTGTGTAACTTGTTTTTCTGAATGGTTAAAAATGCATAAACAAATAAATATATATCAATAGAATTTGGTTGATATGCACTCTAAAACAACATTTAGCTAATGGTCAGTATCAGAATAATCAAATGGCCTGTAAATTGAAGCAGGTGCTGTTAACGACCACCGAACACCGTGGCAAGAACGACTGCCCTCAGCGAACACGGGAAAAGCAGGTTATGTAAATACACTTTTTCCCAAATATGTCAAAAACCGTCGTCTAAATGTATCGTGGATGAATACTTAGCTGTTTATAAGCCGTTCGCGGTAGAGAATAACCTGTCTTTCGATTGTGGAATACATATTTTGGGTTTATCTGAAGAATTTCCCAGTTGCCGTGAATAGCTGCACAACCTTCTCGCCGCACCTACAGTCCTGACTCCGCCCACATCAGGACACACACAGCTCTTTAGGCTTCCTGTTGGACAGAAAAGCTGCGTGCGTCATAGCGTAGTCACGTTTCTATAGCGTGCTTCCTGGAACAGGAGAGATTTCTCCTAGAAAAATAGTTAGCATAAATCCGGAGTAGTGTCGTGTTTTTTTTCAGCGTTTATGTTTGGCAGTACAATAGCTGTCAAAATGCCTGTAGGCTAATTTCTGAAACTCTGGAAGAAACATAATTAAGCTAAGACAAAGGCAGAAATTCACTAGTTTCACTAAATTGTAAGATTTTCTTGTTTACTACAAACGTATAGCCTACAAACACGTTCAAAAGGATGCTAAACCTGTAATAGTAAATGTTGTTACTTTAATATAAAAAAAATATTACTTGCAAATAGATCTTAATTCACAATATCCAGTAACAACTATATTTTCAGTTAATGTTGACTGATTTTGCCTTTACAGCTGTCTTTACTCCGTTTCAACTATGAGTTACCATAAAAGAACCCGGATAAGCACGTGATGGCTCGTATGACCAGATGGTGAGTGCTCACGCGTGCGTGTGTGTNGGGGGGGGGGGGTTGTTTACAAAATAGCCAACATTGATTGATTTGCGTGCATCATTTATTGCATATGTAAATATAAATATGTTAATACACATGTATTTTACTTACCAATAATAATAATAATAATAATAATCATAAGTCATAGCAGCATGCATGCATTTTATCATTTAGCATGCATTTTATAGTATAACCTTATCTACAAACACTTTATTTGCATAATTTATGCAAATTAGATAGTTGGTTCAGCATGGGCCTTCAGTAAGAAAGTATTCTTTAATTGGCTGGCCAATATAAAGCCATATCAAAACTTTATTTAAAATACTTTATTATAAAATAGTGTATTAACAAACTTGTATTCTTAATTTAAAAAAAAACATATTTTACTAATACCACAAATCTACTTTTTAAACTGAGTAAACAATTGGCTACTGTGGCTGACTGGGTTTATAAGGAAACTGCCATGCGGCTCATAAACCAGAATGCTGCTCTGATCCTTTTGAACACAACATAAGAAGGCAGCTTCATATGAGCTGATAGATCTGATTGTGATAGACTGCAGCAGTAAAGCTGACATTTTGGCCTGTTTATTCTATGTCTTACAAGAACAGAAGTTTATGCAACAAAAGCACCACAGGTTATATTTTATTTTGAGGATTTTAGAGTCACACAAACAGTAAAAATGCTGTGTCTCACATGTTGTACCCTACGCTACACACTTTAAACCCCCATAACTCCCAAATACACTCTTTTTGGCCCTAGCAACATCGGTAGCTTTGAAATAAATTTTGTTAGTTTGACACCCTAAACTTGAAACTTACTGGGAAAATACTGGGAAAAAAAAATACAATAGCTCCCTTTTTTTTAGTTTTTGTGTCTGATCCACTAGCAATTTAGGTAGCAGTTACTTTAATCAGGGAATGAAATGCAGCCTTGGATTGTAGAGAAATTGTTTGGCCACAGGGTGGCAGTATAACATTCAGTATACGAAGACAAACCCAGTGGATGCCTCACTGTTTTATTTAGATCATTACATTTTGCAGCACAATATACAATATACAGTATATTTATGCTGTTTAAGTCCTTCCGTAATGATGATATGTATATCATCATTATCATCATCATTATCTTTATTACCCTCATAATCATTTAAAAGATGTAATGTAATAATAGTAACAGGAACAGTAAAGTCAAAATCGAGCAAAATACAGAGTTTAAAATAAGTATATATAGGAAAGTAATTTAAAATACAATACTATAATCTTAATTGTGTACAGGAAATCACACAAAGGCAACCCATAAACACCTGACTGTACAGATAACTGAATAAAAAAAAAAATATGACTACAGAATGACGAAGGAAGCACAGTCACATGATCCATTTGGTCTGCTGGCAAACTACTATCATCTTGGCTAGAAAATCATGATCATTTTTCTGTTACCAGGCAACCAAGGCTTAACAAGTGAGGACAAGCTTTAGAAGACCATAACGCACTTAGAGAAGTAGCTGACAGCTGCCCACCTCCACCACTCTCACCTGAGTTAGTCAGCAAGACATGCTGCATTGCATCAAGCTTGTGGCAAAGTGCTGAAGATGAACTCGGCTGATGTCACAGACGGTAAAACAGGCAGTGCTTGTAGTAACATCGCTCATAATTAATGTGTTTTTTATATGCAGGTCTTAAAGTAACAGATTTAAGGTGTTAGCTCTGAAATGTACGATCATCCAGTCTGCTAATGCTATTTTATATAATTAACCAAACATTTACAATAAGACAATTCAATCCATCAAACTCTGGTATGATTTGGCATTTTATATTTTTCCCCTATCAATTACTTTTCAAGAGCAGGTGTCATACAGTCTGTGTCACTTCATTCCAGTTGTAGTAAGTTTTCAGTTTTGGAGTGGATACTGCAGTGTCATGCAAAGAAAATCTGAGGGGCTTCTGGCATGGCAGGCAACGCGGACAGATGGTTGATCCAACTCAGACGTACAAAGAGAAACCCCAGCAGAAGGATGAATCATCATTCTACCAACTGCTCCTCTCAGCGTGTCCCCAGAATTCAACTCACTTGCTGTTTGTTTTTAAGGCATGAAAAACATGCTTTATTATGGAAATGAAATATTCAGTGTGTCACAATGAAGTGATGCTTGACCTCAGAGCAGGACTTTCAGGATGTTTCATCATGGGACATTGGGAATAGGTGCATCACTGATCTAAAACACTCCAGGCTACATTCTTTGAACATTATTATTTATAGGGATCTGGCGCTGATGGTGTTCCAGAAGAAACCTACCATACTGCTCCAGGCTCAGTTTCACTTAATAACAGCTTGTCACTTCAGGACTCAGAAAGAAGAAATAATGTTGGCTACCTAAAACTGTACTTTATTTCTTTGCCAATCAGGAAAACTAATCCTGCACGGTTGTCTCATCACAACTGAATTTAGGTTCACTGAAGAACTGCTGCCATATTTAATTCCTAAAAACAACATAAGCTATAAGCAAAACTGAACTTCACTGTTAATTGAGCTGAATAAGATAGAATTTAGACTGCGTGAACCAAAATGCAATTCATTACAATACAATCTTCACCTTTAAAATCCCTAAAAGAAGAACAGAAGAGAGCCGCAATATTTCACTAATATTTCATTATATTTCACTCTAAGATGCCTTTGCAGACAAAAACTCCCACTGGTGATTAACTGACTGTACTCGTTTTCAGATTTGATATATATTTGCTGTATGACCTCCAGGTACCTATAAAAATAAATTACAGACTGCTTTGAATTTCAAGGTGGTAAAGATTTATGTCAATTGAAAGTGATAAAGGTGGATTTTGTGTTAGTACATTCCCTGTACGACACCCTCAATGTCATGCCAATGTCACTGGTATATATTTTTTGCATCAACATTTTCAGCATGTGTGAAGTTAGTGGGAATTAACCATGAGCTATGACTCCAAATAATATTTCTGTTGGCAGGAAGAAGTACTCAAATCAAATCATTTATTTACTGTAAGTAAAAATGCTACTGTAATACTCTGAAGTATTATAAACTTTGAAGAAGGCCTGGCTGATCCTAGCCACCCCTTGTGCAAGGAGTTCATGTTGCTTCCGTCCGGCTGTAGATACAAACGTGTAGGACAAACAGACTTTTGTTCCAGCTGCTGTTGGCCTTTTAAATAATTGAATGTGACTCTTTTTGCTAATTACTGCCAATTGTATATTGCCTGTTGTTTGTAGTAGCCTATGATTGTGTGGTTTCTGCTGGCTGTACAACAGTTTGGCCCTCGGGGACAGTAAAGATAAAGATAAAGAAGATCCTACCATAAATGGAGACAAATGAAGTATTTCACCTCATATTGATTGAAGGTCATCGAGGTTGAGATACAAGGTATTTTACCTGGAAACTGCATTATTTTATTGGTTTATCTCATGTTGAAATTAAAGCGTATTTTAATATGAAAAGTAAGTTGTAACTATCATCATAGATAAAAGGCTTAGCAGCAGTTTTGCAGCGGTGTTCGAGCAGCAGCAGGTAGTCTTTACTGAAAGGTGGCCGGTTGTCTGTCAGTCAGCGCTGATGGACACGCTGATTGGCTTGTTTCAGCCCGAGAGACTCTTAGCCCCGCCCCCCTCAGAGTCTGGCTGAGCTTGTTGCAGCGTGCTCGGAGGGACTGTGCGCTCTGAAGTTGTGGACAGGAGCAGATCGAAGACATCCAGTCACTCAGAGGAGAGGAGAGCAGACTTCCGTCCTTTACACGCGTGGTTTTCGCTGGGGAATTCACTGAAGTGTCCGAGAGACGCGCAGAACCAGTTTGTGGCTTTTAACTGAGAACCCAGCGTACCTAACAGTATGCGGTGCAGTTATGGCAGGCAAGGGTAAGACAGTCGTGAGGACGCTGGAGGATTTAACGCTTGATTCTGGTTATGGTGGAGCTGCGGACTCGGTCAGGTCGTCCAGCGTGTCGCTGTGCTGCTCCGACACGCATCAGTCCTTCTCGCATGGGGGCAACCGCTGGCATCTGACGGAATCCATGCACAGCAGACAGAACAGCTTGGACACAGTCAACACCGTCCTGGCGGAGGACACGGAGATACTGGAGTGCTCGGGTCAGAGCGCCAAGCTGCCCGAGCTGGAGGACGCGCCATGGAGCCTCGGCGAGGTGGAGGGCGCACTGAGGAAAGATGAGGATCTGATGGTGGGGAACCCTCCACCGGAGGTTCTGGCCCGGCTCTCGACGCTCATCAGCCGCGCGTTGGTCAGGGTGGCCCGGGAGGCGCAGCGGCTCAGNCCCTCCACCGGAGGTTCTGGCACGGCTCTCGACGCTCATCAGCCGCGCGTTGGTCAGGGTGGCCCGGGAGGCGCAGCGGCTCAGCCTGCGCTACGCCAAGTGCACCAAGTACGAGATCCAGAGCGCCATCAAGGTGGTGCTGTCATGGACCATCTCGGTCAACTGCATCACGGCGGCTGTCAGCGCCCTGTCCCTTTACAACATGAGCACCGGGGACAAGTTCAGCCGGGGCAAGTCAGCGCGCTGCGGGCTGGTCTTCTCCGTGGGGAAGTTCTTCAGGTGGATGGTGGATAGTCGGGTGGCCCTCAGGATCCACGAACACGCTGCCATATACCTCACCGCCTGCATGGAGAGCCTGTTCAGAGAGGTGTTCAGCCGCGTCCTGCGCAGCGCGCTGGTGGAGAGGGACAACGGGATCCCCAAGTTTACGCTGGAGTCTCTGGAGCAAGCCATCAACAACGACTCAGAGATCTGGGGTTTGCTGCAGCCCTACCAGCACCTCATATGTGGCAAGAATTCAAGTGGTAAGAAAAGATGACATGCACCTTTTTAAAGTATGATTTGTCTCACTTTCCCCTGCTGGTCCATGCTGGGGGGTTATTTGTGTTTTGTGTCACAATAAACCCATGCATTCATTATTTTTACTCTCTTAAAATAAGTAAAGGAGGCAGTTCCACTCATCCAATGCATGTCCCTTTGTTTCCAGAATTATCTAGAAACAGGCGGAATAAGACAGAATGGTGACTCCTCTGGGGTTAATGAGGGTTAATTCAAGAAAAACAACCTAAATCCTGATATTTCATTAAAGAGATGCGTTTTGCAGTGCACAGGGATTTTACACCATATTCTGCTTGGTGTTTTAGCTCAGGGAACAGTAATATAACTATCACAGGATCATTATGCTGGGGAATAACCAGTGCTTATCTACCTTATGTAATTACACACCCCAACAAAAGGGCTTGACAATTTCTTGAATATTTATCACCCTTAGTTTAGGCCTCAAGGTCCTCCTGAGAACAGGAACTGCCTATCTAGCTTATCAAAGCCCCAGAGCAGTAACAGTCCAAATACTGCAGGTATTTATGGCTGAAAAAGATCAAACAAGTTCCAACATCTATTTCTTTGAAGCCATTGTGTTCTCAGATTTACATAGGTGACAGGAATGTTAACTCCCTGGTTTTTGATCCAATATTTCATCCAATCCAAGACATTTTTACATTTACTTTGAGAGAAAGTGTAAAATGGAGATTGGATACATGATATGTGTGTCGTGATTTTGCAGATTTGTGTTTATATTGTATGTTGGCCTTGTTGGTGATGCTACTGCTATCTCACTCCAGAAGGTGTAAGCTGTCAGTGTGGGCTGGCCACTTATCCAAAGCCCTCATTGGGTTGGCTGAAACTATAAAGCAGAAGGGACTTGAAATGCTATTCTCTAACCCAGTGCCAAACACGACTGACTAAAAAATCATATTGCAGTTCTTTTGCTAATTTTTGCAGTGTGACTGCTTTCTTTCCACTCTTATGAGACACATAATTAGAGGAGAAAAATCAGATGTAGCCTGTGGGTGGCTCAGTCTGAATATAATAAAGGAATTTCACACATATACGTCCTCACTTATAGATTTTGGTAGATTTTTCTCTACAAGGCCAGAAAAGTAGTCTGAAACTCATCTCCCTCTGGTAAAAATTTGTTTAAAATTGGAGGAGCTGACTGAAAATGAATTTTTGAGGCTGACATCAAGGTACATTTTTATGTATTTTTCAACATTTTTCTTTTATAGGATAGTGGAGAGAGATACAGGAACTGACCTGTGACATGAGTTAACTACTGAGGTGCCCCTGAATATTAATATTTGACAGTAAAAAAATGGATAACCTCATGTAAACCAATATTTTTTGCCAATGGGCTGTCAAATTTTATTGACATAATAAAAACAAATGAATTCTTATGCAACCCATTTATACAATAATCCAAAAACAGACCAAAATATGAAACAGAAAGCTAACATATGGTAAACAACCTATATCATTTTAGACGTTCTCATCCATCAATCCCCTGATTCATCCTCCTATACCTGCTGCTTTGATAATAATATTTGCTATGTTAAAATGCATCACGCAGCTCCTCTGATGCAGTCGTGGAGGTTTATCTTGAGCTGCGTTTATAGCAGCAGAGGAGCAGATAGAGGACGCAGAGCCTCGTGTGCATCCCCCTCCACTCCTATGCTTGGATCGCATCATTTCCTGATGGTGCAGAGGAGGCTGCGATTTGCACTCACACCAAACCGTATGACGCCATTCGGTGTCTTCCAGCTATGAAGGCAAACGTGAGGATGCAGAAACTGTTGTTTTTCTGAAACTCACAGTGTTTTTCCAGCACAGATTATGAATAAACCCAGACTGCACTCAGAGAAGAATAACTCAAGTGTGTTTCACATTTAATTGTCAGACTTGGAGCTGCTTAATTATATCTTTACGCGTATTAATTGAATGCTTTCTGATTTGTCTGTTATACTTGAGATGTTTCAAACAAAAGTAGTGGAAATAAGACTTGTTTTACCCAAGTGGGAGATGTCAGGGTATCTGGTTAGAAGCTTGTCTCTTTTCCAAAATTTCCCCAGAGGAAGAAAATCACTGCAGCATGTAATGATTGAATCCGTGTTCTCTGCGCTCACACTGACATACATGACAGCCTTGAGGTTAAAGAGCAGGTCGAAATGGAATCTTTTCTTCATTTCCTTTATTTTCAGCTTTACATGCTGCTTAAAATCTGGAGGAAATACATTCTGCACCTCCCACTAATGTGTAGTGTGATGATGCTGGTCCAGAAGCTTTCATTAATAGTTATGGAGATGGCCTTGGCAGAGAAATGAGGGTCCTTCTAGTTCTCATGAGGGCCCACACTGCTGCACTTCAGCCTCTCAGTCCTGGTAAACTACGTCATGCATGTTTCATGAAAAGCCACATCTGAATTACATTGCACAGTGACATGCTGGAAAACCTGGAGTACAGTTTTATTTAGGAGTCCCAAAGGACTCGGCTGCTCGGATTGTGCCTGTGATTTGCAGTGACCTTCCCTAAGGATCTGATCCAGCCTCTGCAGGACAGATGACACAACATAATGGAATTGCACAACCTGCTATAGTCAGTTTATTAAATTAGCAGTGGGATGTCTCTTCCCACCTCCTTCCTCGCATTCTGTGTTTTACACCATATTTTACTGGGAGGCCGGGTGGCCGCACTGTTTGCATATTTATTTTCCACTGTGCTTTAATAAGCTCAACTCATAACCACATGATTCTGGCAAATCCTTTGTAGTCCATTCTGTTATTATTTTCCGCCTGTCCTTCCCCTCCGCGGGGCGGCTGACAGATGAGTTGACAGATTGCTGTCGTTCTGGTGGAGATAAAAGCGCCTGGGCAAGCAAGCTGGTTGTGATATATTTTTATAATTTCATAACTTTCCCTCTTTATTTTCTGGGAGAAACAGCAATGAACGGCAGACAGTGAAGATTGTAAAATTTTGTGAAGTAGCTTTAAAGGCCCAGATGTATTTTATGAGTTGAATCCTTTTCTAGTCAATGTTAACGGCTTGTGATGATACTGAGTTTTATTTCATGTTGAAATCACCGGTAGGCGATGGTGGAAGGTGTACTCAGACCCTTTACTCAAGTAAAAGTACAAATACCACAATGGAAAAATACTTTATAAGTCCTTCAAAATTTGTTTGAGTTCAATTCAAACATAAATATCAGCAGTAAAATCTACTCAAGTATCAAAAGTAAAAGTACTTTTACTACACTGTAAAATGCGAAAAGTTGATCTTACTTTAAAAAAATCTAAGAAACCGATTGCCTTGAAAAAGGTAAGTAAATATAACTATTAGTCTTAAGTTATANAAAAAAATCTAAGAAACCGATTGCCTTGAAAAAGGTAAGTAAATATAACTATTAGTCTTAAGTTATATTTAAGCTCAAGTAGACATAAAGTAAACATAACATAAGACCAATAATTATATTGACTTACCTTTTTCAAGGTAATCAGTTTCTTAGATTTTTTTTAAGTAATATCAACTTTTCACATTTTACAGTGTATGAAATATTTTTTAAGGAATCACTGATGTATAACTTGTAACAGGTATTAGCTTATATATTTTTAGCTGTGGAGGAGGTACTCAAATCCTAATAATACCTGATAATACCACAGTAGAATTTCTCTGAAGTAAAAGTACACATGTATTAGCTGTGCCATGTACTGAAGTATCAGCAGAATGGTCCCTGTCAGAGCGCAAACTGATGCATAAACATGAATCTTAAACCCATCAATAATGAAAATCCAAAGATCTGAATTTTATCTCACATAGTGAAACATTTATGTCTCCAGTTTTGGGGAGTTTGGAATAAATGAATGAAAATGTTGGAATGAAGTAATAAAAATTCCAAAAAATTGGAAATAGTAAAATTTTCACAAAAATATTTAGGAGACTTGGAGAATTTTCCTCCTTTATAAAGCTCTTAAATAATGTGTAAAGATCTTTTACCAGATGACAGCAATGTTTTGTCTTTATCTTTTTGAATTCAGAGACTCAGTCTGCAAATGATTTAATAACTCCAAATGAATAATGTACAATATTTTCCTCCTAAGTGCAGTAAAAGTAAGTAGAAAAAAAGGCACTACTCAAGTAAAGTACAAGTACCTAAAAACTACTTAAGTACAGTCGTTAAGTACATGTACAGTTAGTTTCCACTTCTGCTGGTAGGAATTCCAAAAATACCAATACTCCTGCCTCAGGGCTTCTGAGCCGAGCCTCAAATGCTGTGGTTTATTACTTCATGTCACTGCAGTGTGGATCCATTTCCACTTTCCCAAACTGGTGAAAGCGTCAGTTAAGGAGGAGATAATGAGAGGAGGTGGAGAGAGAGAGAGAGAGAGAGAGAGAGAGTTCTGGAGGAGAAACCGAGGCTGGAGTGTCAGCTGGAGGGGGAGGTGGAGAGGAGGCTTTGGCGCTGGTCCCTTAGAGATATAATTAGCATGCAGCTCTCATTAATTAACACTTGTGTGTATCTGCTAGTCATTAAGATTAGGAATTAGCGGTGGGAAACACCAGGGAGCTGCAGAGAACCAAGATGACAATTCCTCTCATTGGTTTTTTGAGCTGCATAGGCATGTTTCATCCGATCGCCCTGTGTGGCAAAGAGAGAACGGATCCTGCAGATTCAGACCTGCAGCTGAACTCTGCCAGGTTCCTTACTGACACGCCGTTACCTTCTATAAGCACGACTGCATGTTTTTGCATATATGTCATTAGGTTGGCCATGTTAGCTTAAGGGTAAAGGTTGCTCCAGGATGACTGTACTGTGGAGGAATGATTTAATCCAGAAATGATTTGCTTTGATTTGGATTCTCCATGCATCACCAAAACTCACATTCTGGTGGTTTTCTACCATATAGACCTTTTACTCTGCTCTGAATCAGTGGTTTCTCTCAAAAACAATTCAAGGCAAACCAAAATATGTCACAAAAGCCACATGTGAGCCACATTACTCCTCTCATTGGTCAGAAAAGATCAGGGTTAGGAGCGAGAAATTCAAAACAGGAAGAAGTTGTAGTGTATAGCTAGAGTCATTTGAAACAATAGCAGAATTGGCATTTGTTCTTAGTTATCATCATCATCATCATTTGAATCATATACCAAGCAAAATTATGTCTCCAAAACCACATTTGCTTCAAATTATGCAACATACGTAAATCCAAAATGCAATCCGTGGCTACGGGAGCCGTTAAAACTGAAAATGGACCTTGTAGTTGGCTTAGAACTTCTGTATGTAATGCCGGTATACACTCTGTGATTTTGGGCGGTCCCAGATGAAAGATGACCAACGTGAAAGAATTGTGGCAATATCTTTGGTCGCGACTCTAAGACGGTGTTCCTACGTCGCTGTGAGAGAGGTTCAAAGATGGCCGCCGTAACGGTCTTGTGACCAAAGACAGTCTGGGACAAAATTCTGAAAGTGTCAGAAATTCAGGATGACCATCTCACAGTGTGACTGCTGCTACAACCTACGTCTGCTAACCAGCCAATAGGAATGCAGCATGAAACGACACGCTGGTCAAAGCAACACTGTTAACGCTATTATCAATAAAGTTTGGGGGAAAAAAACAACTGAAGAGATGGAGGCAAAACGTGTGAAACAGAATTTATGGGACTGTAACATATCTTATAGGACATCTGCTCCAGCTGTTACCATGACGATCGAAGACGGACGCAGTGCAGAGAGGAATGGAGGAATCGCAGCTCCCGGTGAATAACGAAGCAGGTCCTCGTTTCCTCCTCTTCTTCTTTTGAGGTTTTTTTTATTTTTTTGAGAGACAGAAGAAAACAATTGCTTCTTATTTAGCTTCATTATTTTCCACAGCGGCGTAGATGCCGTTTTTTTCTTTCAACTTGCATCTTAGCTACGATTTGTCAACGTACGGTCTGCACACTTAAAACTTAATGTTGCGCCCAGGGTCGGACTGGGATCCTAATTTTTACTGGACTTTAAGGTGTCGGGGGGGTNGGGGTATAGTATGGTATGGTATGACCAGACACAGATGCCATAGATGCTGCAGGTGAGGCGAATAAGTCCATAATTGTCTGATGTTTCCTGTTTCTCTGCATCAACAAAATTAGAAAAGAAAAAAAAATTAAGTTTGCTTTGTTTAAGTTAATTTTAATTACTATTACATTTGTAGTGCAAAGGCCACTGGCCCATCACTACCGGTCGGCTCACCAATGGCTGCAGCCCACCGGGAAAAGTCCCGCCTCTCCCGATGGTCAGTCCAACCCTGGTTAGAAAGCTCATGTCGTACAGTTTGGCTTGCAATGAACTTATAAGATTGCAGTAATCTTACGGTCTGTAGGAGCCTGAACCCACGTAGGTGCTGATTTACCTAAATGACAGCATTGTTGTGATGTAAGTCCTTTGTTTGATTTTATCTGAAACGTCTTCCCACAGACTTCATGATACTACAACTATGTTACTGTTTCTTTCTACTTCCCTGTCCATTTTCACACGCTGCTCATGGCCATGTTGGAAGACAAGCTGACGCTGATGTGTGTAATCAGCTCCATCTGTTGACCCTTGACCCCGTGCTATGGGTGCGATGTCGGTACAACAGGTGGCTGATGGGTATTGGAATTGGCTGACGAGCTGATGAGTTCATCCTACGCTCGCGCCTCAGCGGATGGGAATGAAATCAATGGGCACGATGCAGCAATGTCAGAATGACCTAATTGTCCATCGCAACTTTAACACACACGTACACAGTCACATACACACCCACAAAGCACCAACAGGCACGACCTGATCGATCAACGAATGAATAAATGTCAAATAAGTGTTAAATGCCTCAGAGCCGAAGATGACATTTCAAATCGCTTCAGTTCAGTGATATAAAAGACAGAAAAGCAGCAAATCTGCACTTTCAAGAAGCTGAAAACAGCAAATAAATTTTGGGATTTTTCCTTGATAAATATTTAAAACTTAATCTTCAGTAATGTAAACTAAAAGGTGATGTTTTGTTGAGCTGCTGTGTTATGGAGTCATGGGAGCTTTCAATCAGGCTGCTTCCATTTGTGGTAAAAACCACATTTTAGGTGATAGGACTGCTGTCTTCCGTTGTACAGATCATGCTGCTGCTGCGGTTCTTCTCTGAATCGTCTTTACTCTGATGATGCTTCGTATCAAAACTAAAACATTTTTTCACCTCTGCAGTTCTCAAGATATTGTTTGTGCTGTAAAAAGCAGCAGACATCCTCAGTACGAGCTTAAACCCACCTACAAAAATCTCACCGTTAAATTTGATGAATGATGCTTTTTGTTATTTTCCCTCATTTTTTATTGTGCAATATAGTGTTGAACTTGCCAAAGTTTGGAAACTTGAGGTTTAAATGCCTCCAGTACGACAAACCCACAGGTCCGGACCTGCTCTGAAAACTTGATTTTCGATTGGTCCTTTACTTGTGGAACATGTTGATGTCAACATGTAACATATGTAAATTTACCTGCTTGTAAATGGTTCGACACACCCGCCGAGTACAAGGCTAGCCAGCGAGTCTTTGCCACGCAGCATCAGGTGTTGCCAGCTCAAACTTGATGCAGTTGGCCAATCAGAACAGAGCAGGCTAATAAGGAGGGGCCTTAAAGAGACAGCACCTGAAACTGTGTGTTTTTACTCAGTGTGCACAGTGGTGCTGCAGCAAGGGGTTGATCAGTTTGTTTTTTTGCACTTTAAAGCACTTAAAGGTTTCAAAGTAGACCCCTAAATGAAAATAATGACATAAAAATGTGTATAATATGTTGCCTTTAAGCAATTTTTTTACATCTTATTTTCTTCTAACAAGTTAAAAATCTGCCAGTGCAGATAGATTTTTCTTTTTTCCAATATAAATTAACAGGAAGAGTTTTCTCATATCAAATGTTGTTATTCTCATTTTTAGAAAACTCCAGGAATAAATTGCTTTGCCCTTAAAATAGATTGAAATAATAGACAAGAGTGAAAACAGACCCATTAACAGACAAATATGATTTGTTAAGATGATTCTTGCAGCATGAGTTGTGAGGAAAATACTACTATGAGTAAAGCTGTTGACTGGTTTTGAGGAGGAGACGTTGTCTGTGAGTCAGCCTGTTGGCTGGTTGTGAAATGTTTGAATTGTTTTTGTAACGCTGATGTCATTTTGGGCAGAATGAGGATGTCGGTTTAAAAAAAATCCCATCACATCCTCTGATGTGATTGAGTCAGACAGCGTTTCTCTTCTTTCTCTTCTTTATTATTGCATTTCAACCAGTATGACCGTGTCAGTTTAATGTGTGCTTTTAACTCTCTGGAGTTTAAAATGTTTTTGAAGTTTTTAGTTTTTCTATGGTTTTTTGCCACCTAAAAAGCTGCACTATAAAAAAAATCCTTTACTAGGAGGGAATTTTAGCTTGTGAAAATCTTGACCTTATTTCTGCCAAGCCTGCCAAGTTTGTACTAGTTACTAGAAAATTCGTGACTGAAACAAATCAATAAATCAAAATTTGTTAAATAAATAAATAGATAAATATAGAAAATTCTAGTTTTAAGCACCTTTAACTTGAATTTGTAAAGTTACACTGCTTGTATGAAGCTAAGCAGGTTTAAATTCTTTATGTTTAGTTTAAAGTTTGATAGGTTATGACTATTGTTTAATGTTAGAATATGTCACTAAATTTCAGGACATTTTGGTAATTTCTTACGTTGGACTTTTTGCAGTGTACGTGAATAGAAATCCAATTGATGTATCAACAAAATACTCCGTATGCTTTTTTTTCAGAGTGTTTCACATCTCTTTTGTCGGCCCTCCACTGCCTGTAAATCAAACTCTGTGACAGATCTTTGCTCTTCACTCTCCTCCAACCTCTCCTTCATCTACCTCTTCTCCTCCCTCCGTCCCCTCCTCTATTCCTCCACCCACGTCCCTTCACTTCTGCGTCCTTTCATCCTGCAAGCAGACACTTCTTCTTTGCAGCAGAGCTTGTTTCCTGTAAACTGTATGAGAACTTCCTGCACAAACAGGAAGTCTTTTATGTGTTTCTACAAAGTCTGTTGTTTTTACTCATGGTGGCCCAGAATGTCGTCAGCTTGTTTGTACCTTTGAGTCGATGCTCTGAATTCCTCTCTTCTGCTTTCCTGTAGATGATGGTGGGTCACATTTTTGTTCAAAGTGAGTGGTGATACTGCGATATTTATATATCCAGCAGCAACGGCACAGTTTAATACAAACTAAGATGTGATTTCTTGGCCTCCTCGTGTTCCATCTGCATGAGTAAAGAGGCTTCTTCATATTGCTTTTCTTACTTGCCTTTCTTACTTTGAGACGTTGGAACCGACCCAAAAAAATACTGAAGTTTCTGTTCTATGAGTATTATTTCCCAGTGACAGAAAACCAATTCAACCAAAGTCCAATAACCTTTTTGTTTATTTTGTTTGGCTATAATTGAAGTGTGAAGGAGCTGCAGTACTTTAGTTTCAAGGCATCCAAAGAGATTAAGAGGTGAATTTTCTGTTTCTGGACAATTTTATACCACACAAACACCTGTCAGGCTTAACACGAACAAAAACTAATAATTTGCCTGAATTTAATTGCATAATACTTACCATGTAACTTGTAAATTATATGCATAAACAAGAAAGATTTATATATGACTGAAAGCACTAATTGCCAGTTAGTATATTAAGATTTGCATGTTTAAAATGAAAAGGTTTTTTGGTAACACTTTTTAATAAAGTATACCACATAGTGGCTTTATTAATGGTTAATAAATCACTGAATAATGGTTTATAGGTCAGCAATAAGCTGTTAATTAACAACTTTTGGGTTGAGAGATTGTGAAAAATCCCTCTGCAGAAATTCATTACCCTTATTTCCATGTTCCTATTTTCATTTAGGGTCTATATGGAACTTTTTTAATGCTTTAATGTGCAGAAAACACACTTATTCAGTTCTATGCATCAACCTCGAGCTGTGCAGCTTTGAAAAAGGTTAGCACAAACTCCCTAAATATATTTGTATACTATCAAAACAAGACAAATTAACAAGAAGGATAACATATCCCCTTTAATGACGCATTGACATTTAGAACTGCAGACTTTATTGCTTATTATAAAGTTAGCCCTTTATTAATACAAGGTCATTGATTTCTCACTTTGTCAGTTCTGCAGGTAAGGTAGAAAGTTATTAATAAAAGGTTCTGAATCCACACAATGTGCAGCTGTAGATGTTGATAACTTATGGTCATTTTGCATAAGTTAAGTCATCAAACTGTCCTGGAGCGTCCTCCTCCTGTTGAATTAAGGACCTAAAAAAGACAAAACATGTCAAGTTTGAGGAGGATATAAACCTACTAAAGGGATTTTTCACAATGTGGAAACCCAAAAGGTTATTATTAATGAAAAGTATGCTATTTATTAACCAATAGTTACAACTTTTGTAAATCTGCTTATTAAAATGGTAAATTATTCCATTCAGGTCCAAACTGCTGATGCTGGCTGAACTAATAACAGGCGCTGCTCCTTCATTAACCTGCAGCGGTGAGAGGAGCTCCTTATTATTTTTTATTGTACAGCTGAGCTCCAAGTCATTATAAAATAAACTGTGACAGGAAAGGAAGGAGGGACACAACGTGGCACACAGACAGAGAAATAAAGCTCCTTCCACACGGCGGGTGTTTATGTCCTGTTTCTCACAGAAAGGCGTTAGTATGTTGTGTTACGTCCCAACAGGACGGGCGGCTCTTGCGTGCCGTTACAGCATTTAATTAATGGGGTTGAGTGGCAGGATCAGTTTCTGGCTGTTCCCAGGTGGTGATGGGAAATTAGGCTTCTTGCTCAGGGGAGAACCATCTGGTGCCACAGTGACACAAACTAGGCCAATAATAGGGATGCTAGGCATTCTGGGTAATGCAGTCCAAGGGAAAAGGTAATTAAGGCAGCAATGACCCATAATTCCACTAAACTTGCACTTGAAGACTTTTCCTCCCTCCTGTCCTCCTTTGTACGGAGTGGCCCTCTCTTCCTGACGTTTTGTTGCGGCGCAGCAGTCGTAGCTGTTTGTGTTTTACGTAAAGGCGTTTCTGCTGCATGAAAAGAAGAGAGGTCAGAGCTGGAGCAGCTGCTGTGTTTGCTGCCATCAGGAACATCACCTCCACCAACACCAGCCTTTCATCACCATTACAGTCTAACGTTCCCGTGGCAACTGTTTCTCCTTCCTCTTCTTCTCTGGACCCTCCAGCACACTGCGTAATTAGACTTTTGGTGCCACTCCAGCCCTCTGTCTCTCTGGTCTTCTCCACTAATTGGATTTTTCCTTTCAGACACTGATATAAAACAACATGGTTTTAATTGTGTTTTGGTAGGCTGATGCCCGTGTGGCAGAAACGACTTTTCAATTAGGAGTTCAAGACAGCAGGCACGGTATGGTGTAACAAAAGAGGCGAGGCATGAATAGAACGTGACCTATTTATTAATATGCTAATGTGTCCGTGTATTATTTGTCCCCATACAAGGATTGATTGATAATTTTGATCTTTCTAACACAGAAAGATCAAACTCAGAAATATCACACGAGTTTGGTCCAAATCAGGGACTAAACTGTCGCATTTTCTGCTTGGTTTGTTTCATACAGTAATACAAACATGCATGTGACTGTAGGCGTGTAAATCTGCATGCTTACAGTAAGTAGCCTGCTGAATCAGGATGTGGTAACCAGGAGCGATGATGCAACCTGTCTGCACCTCTGTCGTCTGTCTAATCACCCACAGGACGACGAAGAGGCGGTGAAACCCGCAAGGCGAAGAGCAAATACAACAATTATGCAATTCAGGAAGCCTCAGAGGATCAAGATGATTTATTACTTTGCATGATGATTGCTACAGGTGTGCAAATGTTACAGGTGTACAAATGTAGAATCAGTGATACGATGTAAACAGAAACTGGCGGGGGAGTGAAGCTCTGACTTCATCATCCTCTTCCTCAGTGAATCATCCCAGCGCTAAAACATCAACCGTCTGCAGTCTAAAGTCATTTTTGGAATTTTACTTTTCATCAAATTTGGATTTCTTTTTGTTTTTTCCTTTTTTCTGTCTGCATATAAAAGAAATAAAGAAATATATAGAAATATAAAGAAAAAAAGAAAAAAAAATGGATTTCATTTGTTTGGCTCATGAAAATCTGGATATTTATTAGCACCGCCTGCTAATTTTCTATTTGTTCCTGTGAAATCCTTGTTTCCAAAAGAATTTTTAAAAATATGCAGAAGAAGAAGAAACTAAAAACATTTCTTGTTGTTTTTCTACTTGGTTCAAGCAAATTTTAGAAACAAAACTCTGAAAAACATGGAGAAAAATATAAAAATTAAAAAAAAACAAAACAGAAACATACCAAAAAAAGAGAAAAGAATTGATTGATTATGAAAAAAATGTTCTAGATAGTTCTACCACACATGATTGTCCTTCACACTTGCTGCAACAACAAATGTTTGTTGTTAACAGATTTGGCAGAAATGTGGAGATATTCACAGGTCAAAATACACACCACTGACTTCAAGACGGCAACACAGACACACACACACACACAGAGGTACAACAAAGAAACACTGAGGGACAGATTGTGTTAAAATAGTTTCACATTATTCTACCGTTTCATGTAAAATGAGTATAAAATAAGGAAAGTCTAGCATGAAGCGTTAAACATCTTCCATCTGAGGAACAGAAAAGCTGTTCATGCATTTCCTGCCAAGTTTCTTCACCTGTGCTAATGCACGCCTACACGAAGCAAACTGCAAGTAAGCAACCAGATCATCCTCAGGCTTCACAGCAGCACAAATGTCCTACGTTCCAACACTCAGCATGTTTCAGGGCAGAATACCTGGCTGTAACGTTTTTGAGGAAAGGTATGATTTGCACAGAAAGTTATGCTAAAATTCACAACACCATAATGAAACTTTTGATGGTAACAATTCTAAAACTTTTATGGCTGAGTCTGAATTTTCAGGACAAAATACAAGGATTTTTCTGTGAATATTTTGTTTTACCTGCTCGCATATAAAAATATTGCACAGTTGGGTGTTGAAGTGAAATTGTGTGCGATGCTGACGGGCAGAATGAGATCAGCTTAACGAGACGAGTCGGTGTCAGACCTTCCAGGGTTTTAAGTTCCTCAGCATACAACAGTCGTCCTTTTTCCTCGTGGAAGTATTTTGTCCTATCTGCCTCCATCTTTCCGCCTCTCTCTCTCTCTCTCTCTCTCTCTCTCTCTCTCTCTCTCTCTGCTGGAAGCTGAGAGCTGTGAAATTGCCCAGGAAACATCAATCATGTCTTCATTCCCAGGCAGTCCCTCCACACCTGCTCCACCCGATCCTCTGGTCAGCTCTCTTCCAGGGCTTTCCACCCTGGCTGGTCTTATTATGCTGCTATCACTTTAAGTGCTTTCTTTGCTGCATAAATCCCTTCATCCTCCCAGAGAGAGAGAGAGGCGGATGGAGAGCCTTGCTATAAGGTCCTCCTGTGTTTTAATGTAACATCCCTCATATATTTATGTGTTTCCAAACCTCATCCCAAAGCCGAGCAGCGCTATGAGAGAAGGGATTTGTGGCAGATAACGCAGCTTTCCTCTGCTGGAAGATGGATTGGATGGAGCCGTAAGGTTATTCAGCCTCCTGTTTGCATTCCTCCCACTACTTGTGGAATAGATCAGGGTGTTATCTGTCTTTGGCAGATTACTCACGCAGTGCACAGTAGTGATAAGAATGCAGGTTGACCAGTCCTAAACAATTCCAGCGTTTCTAGCGAGTGTCAGAAACGGTGGTCGAGACAAATAAGATGATGTGGCGGAGTAAATTGTATGCAGTAATAGATATGGGAAGTGATGCTGCCTGTAGCTTGGTGATAAATCTGCTGCTGTGTCCATTCAAAGGGGAACCACCGCCTCTTTCTGCTGAAATCAGAGTCATACCTCCACCAAGGCCCAAAAATCCTCTGATTTTCCTTTTTTTCCTCCTGGTATAAAAACAAACTTTGCAATCATTACCTTGAAATCAGATGTGAAAGTTTTTCATTCATTCAGCATCGTCTTCCTCTGGAGCTCTATCTGTAACGGTTGCAGCAAACATTTTAGCATATTTTTAATCCGCCAGATCTGGACCGTTATCTGCATCTGGGCTAAATTCTACCTGTTGATATTCCTTCATATCATATACTTGCCTGGATGTTTTGGGGAAATAGGCAAAATTGTTAACAAATGCCTCATCTTACAGTGTTAAAGATGTGGAGAAGTGAAAAAAAAAAGTCCTGGGTCTGGATCAGCCTCATAATCTAATCAACCCTTCCTTCCCTCAGTTTCCACCTAGCTCTAACATTTCATCAGAATTCACTCGTTAACTTTGCTGACAGACCAACACAGGAGAAACATGATTACCTGAGTGGAGGTGATGACGTTTAGTCGAACATGGAGATAATTCTCCCAGGGCCGGCCCGTGGCGTAGGCGGTTGCCTCGGGCCCCACGGCTGCTAGGGGGCGCCACACCAAGAGTGAAACTAAAGTGAACTTTCATTAGCGGTAAATAAGTTCAGGAGCTGCAGAGATGCTAACTTTGTGAGCTATATTACCTGATAGAAGTGGGAACAGTATATATAGAGCTCAATGTGCTCAGACAACTCACTAAAGGTGTGTTATAAAACACACCTTTATTCAGCACACAACTAATATAACATGGAATTTATGCATATTATGGTTTGACATGATGTTTTAGTTAAGATGAGGCTCATAGAGATGTTGATGGGGTGGGTTGGGGGAATTGTGGGATGTAAGATTAATACTGTAGAGTAGGAGGTAAAGGGTAGCCACGCCCCTTTTGTATGTTATTAGAAATTACTACAGTAGTTTGAAATGTGTTTAATTTGCATTTTACTTTTGGCTGTTGAGGAGAGTGAAATAAGATTAAAAATGACAAATAATATTTAGTAATCCACAGATATTCGTGTTTTATTATTTATTTATTTATTTTAATTTAGCTTGACAGCATTTACAGCAAAAATACCATCTTTTGTGCCCCTGGATGGGGGGGGGGGNGGGGGGGGGGGGGGCAGCACATAACTTGCCCAGGGCCCCAGAAAATCTAGGGCCGGCCCTGAATTCTCCTGATGGTGGCGCTGTAGCTACATCTGTATGATTAGAGCCTGACCTTTATATGAAAGAAAATGTCCAAAACAAAGCCGACGCCGTATGGCCCGATGTCATCTAAAACATACAGACTAAACCAGTTTTACTGATGCAACACTGAAGCAACCGCTCATTTTTTAAATTTATTTAAAAGAAAAAAAACTAATGTGGAGAAAAATAGCTAAAAATCCTGAACTGAAAGTTTAAAATCGCCTTCATTTCCTACACGAAGAAAATGCCAGAGTTGTCATCTTATTGCGCTTGCAGCAGCAATAAAATTTGTTTGTGTTCTTTGTTATCAGCATATGCGAGTACGTGTGTGTGTGTGTGTGTGTGTGTACGTGCAAGCGTGACAAGAGATCTTTAGCATGACAATGAGACCACTGGACTGGATGTACTATTCAAGCAAGTTCTACCTTCTTGTCAGCCCGTCCCGAGTGTCAGCGCCTGCCTGTGTTGTTGTTGTGTGTTAGTGTGTGTGTGAGCCTTTATGCCTCGCAGATATGCCCTGTCAGACATTTTGTGGCTGACATCATTTATCATGGACATACACACACACACACACACACACACACACACACACACACACACACACACACACACACCGCCTGATGCACGCTCACCCTAGGAAAAGAACAAGTTTCCTCCACGGAGAACAGAAAGACTTTCTATCACACACCAACAGCTTTGATCACTTTTTTTTATGATGAGCAAACATCAGAAAATTTTCTGCTGCTTTTGTTTTTTTCTGAACAACAGCATTCATTGAAAATTCGTCGCCTCGTATAAACACATGCAAAAATTGTTCCGACTCTGGAAAAATCCGAAGCTTTTCCTGAAGGCTTATTAAAAGCAAAAGTAAAAAGATTTGTCAGCATGTTTGACATATTATGCTGAATTTGCACATGTAAAGTTGATTTTTGAACAATTGTTTGAAGCAGCAGAGGATTACAACTAATGCAAGGATTGTTTGCTTGTGTGTGTGTGTGTGTGTGTGTGCCTGTGTGTGTGTTGACAACTTGGTTATTATCTCTACATCTCCACAACAACCATCCAGACAGATTTCAGATGTCTGGATGGCTGTCATCGTGCATTATTTAATCTCTGTCTTTAGTAAAAAAGAAAATGAAATATACCAACAAACATGAAACATTACAAACAGGAGTGTGACGCAGCATGTCATGACTCACTCCCACTGTGACCTTTGACCACATGATGGTCACTGACAGCATCATGTGTTCAGATTTTGAGAAATCGTATTTACCAAATTATTATGATCCATGTTCCTATTTTCATCTTAAATGTCTATTTTGCAAGGCTTTAAAGGACCATACCACCCATTTTGCATGTTTGAGCCTAATATATTAAATTTTCATACATGTAACGTTACTGACAATCATTTCCCAAAGCATACTACTGGAACGGTGAATTAAAAATGTTTTTCCTACCTTCCAGACCTCCATTGGTTTCAGTTCATTCTGCTATTAAAATCAACTTGTTGATACTGTAAACGTTCTTGGGATAGGTAATCCATCATCACCAACAAGACGTGTATTCAGGTTTTTTTAGAAGTTATGTAATTTTAGTGTTTAAGCTCAATAAAAAGCGTGGAGTGAATGTATGCCTCCACCGGGGAATATAGTCCCAAAAGAAGACCTGCGTTTATGGAAAAATTTAAAGGACCGTGACTTCATAAGGCTGTGTAACTATTAGCAGGAGAAACATGGATTTTTAAGGTGGGTGTATCACTTGAATATTTGATTTTGAAAGATTAAGAGATTTAGCAAAATATCAGGAAAGCTGAAATACGGTTTTATCCTTTGGGAAATGATTGTCAGTAACATTACATGTATGAAAATTGAATATATTAGGCTCAAACAGGCAAAATGGCTGGTATGGTCCTTTAAATATGAGAATAGTTTTTCCTACCTTCCAGTATGCTATTAAAATCAACTTGTAGAGACCTGAAATTTGCTTGAGAGAATTCATCCATCACAGTGTGTGTCACCTGAACATTTTATTTTGAAAGATTAGGGGATTTGGCAAAATAACAGAAAAGTAAAATATGATTTCATGTTTTGGAAAATGTCAGTAATGTAATATATATGCGGGTTGTATCCACATGTAAAATCCCCTGTAATGATCTGTTAAGATGAGACGAGGGTTAAAGTCAGGGTAGATCATAATCATTACGTAGCCTCACAGGTGACCTTAAACCACTTACAGTACATATATATTACACTTATAATTTCCAGCATTCATCAGCCAAACATATCTTTCAGTGTCACACGTATACCATTAACATTAACTTAAGCTGAACCGTAAAAACACAAACAAAAGCATCTACAGTTTCTGATAGAGCCATGAGCCTACACAAAGAGGTTTTGGAAACAGTGAGAGTGTTGCTGTCGTACACCCACTCAGACACCCTCGTCAAATGCAGCAGCACGCTCGCTGCAGCTGCTGCGCTCACACTCTTGCTGTATTCCCAGAACTGTGTGTCGTCTTGGTGGGAGAGAACCCTGCAATATTTAAAAAGGAGAAAACGTTGAAACATCTTGAAGACATCTTGAATGAATCTAATTTTATTCCTGATCTATAATTCAGACATGTAAATCAAAATATCTGCAGTTTTAACCTTTTGTAAATAATTTTTTTGCCCGCATGATGACTCAGACATGCTCTTCTTAGAAACTTTGCTTGCAGATAGAATTTTAATGCATTGATGCATATTTCCTCTGAATGCCTATTTGGGCTGTAGAAACGACCGCCATCCAAGCTCCCCCGTATGCCCACCGCTGCCCTGTGTGCCCACTTGAGTGTCTGAAAGGCTCGTGATTCAGCCATAGATGGGGTTGTGACTCCATTCGAGCATGCGGCGAGCCTAAATGGACCACCAGACGTCGAAGCCGACACCTTTAGATGGTGCAGTTCCCGATGGGTCTTCCCAACCTCATCTGGGGGGCTCAGGACGGTGGCTTGTAGCATGGGAGGTAAAGGATCGGCCAGACGAGTTCAGCCTGTGGGTTCTGTTGACTGGGCTTTAAAGTAGGCCAGCTCATGCCTGGAGCATCTCTGCCAAATGAACTGCCTGGGCTGCTGTGTGAGGAGGCGTTTTGGAGGAACCTCCAGGGAGGCTGAGCTGTCAAGTCACAGAGAAGAATTCTAAATAAAGCCAAAAGGAAACTCGCTTGGTTTGCTTCAGTGGTTCTTATTAATGTCGGAGATGGTCTTATTTTTTTCTCCACATATTAACTTAAAGACATAACGCAGATGTCAGAGTTGTTTAATTAAACTTAGATCTAAACTTAGATTTCATCTCTGACTCCTTTGTGAAAGTAAACCGTTAGACAGGAGAGCCACTTAGCATTTGATGAATCCGATGTGTGAAAGGACCAGCACACAGGAAGTGTGCTGGAGAGGAAGCGCTTAGGCTGTTTTCATTGTATTGTTGTGATAAAATGTAAAACACATACTTCAGAAACTTGTCCAGCGGCAGACTTCAGACATCAGCTGCATCAGCGATGGCAGATCGTTTCTTCAGCCATTAGCGGACATTGATTATATGATTGTCAGTTGGCACAAGACTTTTTGAAGGCCTGAAAATTGATTGTACGGTTGCCTGTGATTCTTATCCACCACAGATATAAAAGTGCAGGAAAACAAGCTTTGACCTTCCCACAACTTTAACAAGCGGCTGATAAAGACAGTTCATTATCTTACAAGTCAAAGACCAAGACTTTTTTTTTTTTTTTTTNTTTTTTTTTTTTTTTTGTCTGGGGTTGGTAGAGACAAAAACAGAGTAAAAGTAGAACAAATGTTTGACCGACGTTCATCAGGTGATCAGAAATACGACTCCAATAGGATGCTAATGTTGCTATGAGTCTGTTCGCTAACACATCAGCTACAACAACCTATAATCTGATGGTATTTTGGCGTTTTTCTGGCCTCTAATGGACAACAATTATTTAATATAACACTTTCAAACTTAAAGGACCATACTGTCCATTTTGCATGTTTGAGCCTAATATGTTAAATTTTCATACATGTAACATTACTGACAATCATTTTCCAAAGCATACTACTGGAACGGTGAATTAAAAATGTTTTTCCTACCTTCCAGACCTCCATTGGTTTCAGTTCATTCTGCTATTAAAATCAACTTGTTGATACTGTAAACGTTCTTGGGATAGGTAATCCATCATCACCAACAAGACGTGTATTCAGGTTTTTTTAGAAGTTATGTAATTTTAGTGTTTAAGCTCAATAAAAAGCGTGGAGTGAATGTATGCCTCCACCGGGGAATATAGTCCCAAAAGAAGACCTGCGTTTATGGAAAAATTTAAAGGACCGTGACTTCATAAGGCTGTGTAACTATTAGCAGGAGAAACATGGATTTTTAAGGTGGGTGTATCACTTGAATATTTGATTTTGAAAGATTAAGAGATTTAGCAAAATATCAGGAAAGCTGAAATACGGTTTTATCCTTTGGGAAATGATTGTCAGTAACATTACATGTATGAAAGTTGAATATATTAGGCTCAAACATGCATGATTGCCTGTATGGTCCTTTAACACTGCCATCAACACCTTGAACATTATGTTTGGAAAGTGAAACAATAAAGTTTATAAATCAGGACCTCAAAGTCTTCTGCTTTTGTGATTTCCTCATGCTTATAGATAAAATCACACTCATGTTGCTGGATTTTGACTTCATGAAATTTATCTGAAGGATATTCCTTTAAGACATCTCTGATTCACATAAGGAAAACAGGATTTTTCACATTTTTCACTACCGCTCACAGTGGGACCTTGCTTCCACACTTATTTAAGTGTCAAACCCCACCAGGTTAGTCGTTTAACAGTTTGGATGATGAAATGGCTATAGCTGTTAAGCAGTCAGGGAATCCATGCTGCCAGACAGTAAAATGCTTTTAATGAACGTCTCAGCTCTTATGAGACTCCTATGTTCCTACAGCCTGCAGGGACTCAGAATCCCGACATAATCATGTATGTAGTCACACACAGGCTGTAGACACAGAACCCATGCGTGGTGATCTACGCCGTGTCAGAGAGAGGAGGAGACAGCAGGAAAAGTGAAAAGGTGACGAGCTCTGGAAGAACTTGGAGGAGTGCAAGACTGAAGAGGGAATGAATACAGGAAGACAGAAGTGAGAAGAGGAAGAGGAGGATGAGGAGGCAGTGAAGGCCCAAATGGCAGGGGCTCGTTCCCGCTGAGCAGGCCGGGATAATCAGAGCAGGGAAATGAGCCGAGTCCCACGCAGTCCTCGCCAACCGCCCCGGAGCGACCGATGACAAGCCTGATGGATGGCGGCGCGCAGTGAGCACACACCTCTGGGAGCGAGGGAGGAAGAAGGAGGAGAGAGAGGAGTGTGAAGAGGGAAAGAGCTGCAGGTGGTTAGAGAGGTGGCCAGACACTTGGAGATGATGGGAAGATTAAGGATTTAAAAATACATAAGTGGGAATGACGTGTTTGCTAATGACTGCAGAGAGCAGCTGTTACCAGGTAAACTAGTGATGTTAAAGTGACAAATAAGGTCAAAATATAAATAAACAATATAGATAGCAATTCCTTTTTATCTTTTTATTCATGAACAGGTTAGAAGGCCAGCCAATATAATATCTAATGAGATAAACAGGGCCGGCTTTAACGTGTTTTGGGCTGTAAGCGAGGCCTGCTTCTGAATTTAAAGCCAGGTCACGTTAGCTGAGTCTGGAAGGTTTTAATCGTGTTTGACCTGTGTGGAGGTGTGGGAGGGAGTTCCTCCCAAACAGCTGGAGCTTCATAAATCTCAGCAATGAGATTTAAAAAAAGAATGGGAGAGATATGGCCAGGGTAAAAATAGCCTGAATTTTCCTTTAAAGCAGGTTCGGTAAATATTGGATGTGCTAAAGTTCATAGCTGAAGTGAAAGAACAATTCATTTTACATCGGAGAAGCAAACACTGTCGGCTTTAAAGTTTGCAAAAAGGAAATCTTCAGATGCTGTAATTTATCTGCTGTTTCAGATTTCCTGCCTTTAACTGCAGCAGATTGTGTTTTTTATTCAGAGAATTACCGACCTCAACACATTCCCATCAGTTTTACTGGGCTTTACTCATGTTACTGTAAACTGAGCTTCCATGTCTTCAAATCAGGGTTTAAATCTGTGTTATTATATCTGCCTCCAGAGCAGCTCTGCCTCTGAGATATATTTGCATATCTAAAACATCCAAAACTAATTCAGAACCAGGGTCCTGGGACCTCCAGACTGCTCCACTGGGTTATTAGCAAAAGAAGAAGAATTCCACTTTGGTACACTTTCCTAGAAATTATCCAGTTAAAGAAAGTTTTGCTTCCACGACTTTATAATTCAAAGCTATATTAGCAGCAAAAATCTTCTCATATGAGAATCTCTGCAACATTTTTTCATCAAAAGGTGACATGAACATTCCGTGCATTTACATGCACCTCAATAAACAGATTATGATTGGCGGAAGACCAATAAACTGATTACTGAAGAGTCATGTAAATGTGTCACTCCGTTTATGAGAAATCCATTTACCCAACCTATAAGCGATTATGAATTGCCATGTAAACACTTAACCGGTTTATGATTGGCATCTGCTCACCGCTTCTGTTTAGCAACACGCTTATCAGCCATAGATAATCTGTGTATGAATTAACACAAACTGATAAAAGCACTATAAAAATAAAAAGACGTAACCAAATCCATTGCTAATAGCAGCTAGCTACGTGCAGCTATGGGTTTGTTTACTTGTGATGTAGGCTCAAAGGTAAAAGGTCAGATTGACAGCACTTCCTGATTTTGTACGTCCTTGATGATTTCCTTTAATAAACCGATAGTTTACCAGATTACTCGTAACTCGTGTAAACGCCTTACACTGATTATTGCGGTAATCCGGATTTCTCTGTGCATTAAACGCACTGAATGTCTCAGACCTGCTGCTCTAACCGTCCTGGATCTGTACTTTAGCAACAGGAAGTGCAGTTTGTCCAGTTATATACCTCCAAATCTTATTTCCTGTTACACCAGTGTCTCTGTTGTACCTGAGTCAGAGTTGGTGAAGTTTAGTGGAAGCGACAGACTGAGGATCAGCTTCCGATGAGCTGGGAAGCGTCCTGGCTGAAGTTCACCTTTTTGGCTGGTTTCTGGTAGATCAGCAGCCAAGAGACATAAACAAGGCGGTAAACTAACTGCTGGGGTGACGGCCACGAGGGACAGCTTGTTTCTCACTCTGGCGTCAAAATATGTCCAAACTCCAAACTCACAGCAATCTGCTGAGACGGGATGTAAAGAATAGTGTTCCAGCCCCCGAATTTATACAACAGCCACAGATTTTCAGATTTACCATGTTTTCACAAATAAATTTATGGTGACACATTTGGTCAGTTGGGAGACATCTGTTAGTAGCAGAATTTTTCAGCCCATGTACACAACAGACTGTTTATTATGAATATTATGAATATAATAAGTCTTCCTCAGTAGCCTTACAAGGAATAAACAGGAAAAAAAAACAGCAACCTGACAGAGTTAAACAGGTTATGACCACAACAATCTCATAAATTAGGACATAGAAACCAGCAAAAATTTATTAATCAAATTATATTCATCACCTATCCATCCTCTTATTTTTTCCAGCGCTTATTCAGGCCCAACTTGCAGAGGCACCAGGCTCGTGTCTGACACGAAGCCGACACTTCAAAAAGCTTCCTGAATGACGACTGCAGGGAGATCACTGCAGATCTCCTCTTCTTCCTACTCTTCACATCGATTGTTTTCCATTTCAGCAACAGGAATGTTCCTCAGAGCTCAGAATGGAGCTTTCTCCTGGCAGCCATTTGGCAGTTTTTACAGTTCCTCCTGGAGGAATTATATCGGTGCCAGCACTTCCTCTCCCTTCAAACTTTTTGCCATTGTTTGATCTTCGTGCCTCTTTGCTTGGCCGATCGTCGATAGAACGCACATGTACGATATTTCACACTACGCTGTGGTGTTCTAAAACAAATTCCTGTTAGGAAAGGTAAAGGTATGAAAGCTTCATGATAATTGGTTGATTTCAGATGTAGACTCTGATTGGTTAGGGTTTTGGGGTTCTGCCTGTGAGCAGTTGGAGATGACAAGAAGACAGCTGGTACGAAGGATATGTGTTAGCAATAGCAGAGTTCAAATTAAAGGACCATACCACCCATTTTGCATATTTGAGTCTAATATATTCATTTTTCATACATGTTACATTACTGACAGTCATTTCCCAAAGAATAAAACCGTATTTCAGCTTTCCTGTTATTTTGGAAAATTTCTTAATTTTTCAAAATCAAATATTCAAGTGATACACCCACCTTAAAAATCCATGTTTCTCCTGCTAATAGTTACACAAAATTATGAACTCATGGTTGTTAAAAGCTTGCGATAAACGCAGGTCTTCTTTTGGGACTATATTAATTCACTCCACGCTTTTTATTGAGCTTAAACACTAAAATTACATAACTTCTAAAAAAACCTGAATACACGTCTTGTTGGTGATGATGGATTACCTATCCCAAGAACGTTTACAGTATCAACAAGTTGATTTTAATAGCAGAATGAACTGAAACCAATGGAGGTCTGGAAGGTAGGAAAAACATTTTTAATTCACCGTTCCAGTAGTATGCTTTGGGAAATGATTGTCAGTAACGTTACATGTATGAAAATTGAATATATTAGGCTCAAACATGCAAAATGGGTGGTATGGTCCTTTAAGGCTAAATAAAGTTCCTTATTTTTCGGTGTACAGTTTCCTGTGTCTGTCCTCGAATGCTGCTTCTGCAGGCATTCGTTTTGGCAGCAATTATGTCACATTTTCCACACACACACACAGTCGCATCTGTGTGTGTTAAGTATAAACCAGCCTTAAGCAAACTAGCCCAGATGTCCGTGTCGTTAGCCACATCCTCCAGCTCCGCCTGGGCTCTCCTCCTGTGAATTACCTTATTATAATGGAGAGTTTTCTACACCACCCCGATCCTGAACGCTGTGCTGTCTGACTCAACTCTTGTATGAATACTCGTCCAGACCTTATTGCAATAATAGACGTGTGGATAGATAAGAGAATAATATAAAAGAGTGGCAACCTCAGTGTTTATCATCGGTCGAATTTTTCCCAGAATTCCAACACTTTTGGCTATTTTAGATGCTACTGAACTTATTTGGATTGTCCAGGATAAGGATTCAGTAATATGTACATGTACACCCAAAAATCTTATACAGTGTGTTTTAGTAATGATAGAGTTATTAATTTTGATGTTTAGGAAAGGCTCAAACTTCCCAGATTTATTACCAAAGCAGACAAACATGTTTTTTTTGACATTAAGGGAAAATCTGCTCAGTAATGATGTGGTTCAATAACATCCAGGAAGCGAACAGTCAGAGAGAATTGTGTGCACAGCCTCAAGAATCATGGCATCAAACTTCCTGCTGTCAAAGAAATCCACGAGTCATGTCTGAAAAAACTGGGCTTAAAAATCTTAAAGGACCCGTCGCATTCCGCTAACTCTCTGTGTAAATTTCTCCTTCGGGAAAAAGACTGAAATCTTCCCTTCAAAGACGAGCAGATTCAGGAACAGCACACACACATCTGCAATTCCTGTATTAAATGATTCTAAAGACCTGGTTTTTAATTGTTCTTTGTAACTGTTATGACAATTTTATGTTGTTTAGCTCTGATCCAATGTTGCACTTTTTAGCTGCTATTTATTGCTAATTAGCATTTTTAATGAGTCTCAGGACTCACTTTTTAGGTTTATCAGATATATATGGTAATCATGGCATAAAGTATTGAATTGAATTGAATTATCTAATCTTATCTTAGTAAGTTCTTCATTTAATATCTTAACTATAACATTTGGATCTTAGAGTAAAACACAACTCTTATAGGCGAAGAGCAAAAAAACCCCAAAAAAACAATGAACTTGTCATGTGTGTATGCATGCATGTAAAAATGCTGCTTGAGTCAGACAGCCAACGTGTGTGTGGGAAGCCAGCGACATGAAATGCAGTTCATGTTGGGTGTGAAGCGTGTTGACTCATTAGCGTGTTGCAGATTGCGGATGCTGGGATCTTGCAGAGGAGGGTTTCAGTCAGTCACGAGCACGCCGCCGCCGCTCCGCAAATCTCATCTACATGGTGGATTTGCATGAACAGAAGCGCTCGGCGATGTCCAATCCGACAAGTCAGAGCTGATGAAAAGTGACGGATGAGCGTATTGGTGTCTAATTTAAACCCGGCATGTAAAAGATGGTGATGAATAAAGTCATCAAAAGTTTTGACGGCAGCCTTCAGACAGGGAGAGGTGTATTACTCCTCTCTTTTGTCGAGAAAGAAAGATGGTGTCTGATAAAGGAAAGAGATGTGATGACTGACAATGTGATAATGCTCTGTCAGTGTGTATGTTGTCTCCATTCTAGCGGTCTCTGCCTCCGCCGTACATTTTTACCTGCACAGATGGAGAGCTTTAATTGACATTGAATTGTCAAGCTGCAGAGACGGGTCGATTTATGCCGAACACGTGACACTAATGTAAAAAATTTCTTTTTGAGTTCAGAATCAGATGAAAGGAATGATGGGAGATGAAGAAATATCCACATGGGTTCTCTGTGTTCCAGTGTGAGGGCTTACTGTCACGCCATTTCCTTTATCACCATAGTTCCTTCCCATACGTGTGCGTGTGTGTGTGTGTGTGTGTGTGTGTGTGTGTGTGTGTGTGTATTCCTTTAAGGTTAGCTCTTAAATTCGAGAGATTTGGCTGCTTCCTTTTAAGAGATTGAAACAGAGCTAGTTGGTATTTGTTGAAACATTGAAGCTCCTGGGCATCTTATGCATTTAAAGTTAAAAGTTAGAAATTAGCTGTTTTAGCCGATTTTATCATTTCATCGTTGAGAAACCCAAATATTGTCCAGAGCTATGTAGAAGGGATTATGTTATGTTGTTTGAGTGACTCCCAAATGGCTCAGTGAAGGTGAATTGTCCGACTCACTGATAATGCTGCGACCTATGGGATTCAAAGCTGAGAGATGATGTGGCTGGAGCGCGGCGGTCAGTGAAATATAACCTTTCAGACCAGCAGTTAGACTGAGCCAACAAGTACGTACATGCTCGACTATAAGCCGACCCCCGATTTTGACCTGCAAATTTAGATTTTTAAAGAAACCCACATATCAGCCGACCCCCTGATGCTGTTCCATCAGTTTGTTTTAGGAAATTCCCTGTTTTTCTGGGTATTGTCATAGTATTCCTCTGATTTTCTGAAAATAATCAATGTACTGGTAAACATGATATTTATTTCAGCAGCTGATTGCCGTATCTGACCAATCACAGCAGAGCTTACTGGCTGCCGCAAAATGTGCTGATAAGATGTGTAGTCAGGAAATANACCAATCACAGCAGAGCTTACTGGCTGCCGCAAAATGTGCTGATAAGATGTGTAGTCAGGAAATATGTCATTCTAAGGTCTGATTTAAACTGTTTTCATGGGTAGTGGTAATGGTAGTATTTCCACCTGGAAACTTCCTTCTCTGGGATCTGATTTGAATTTCTCGTGTATAAGCCGACCCCTGATTTGCTGTGTGGAATTTGGTAAAAAACAAAACTCGGCTTATACTGAAGTATATACGGTAGCATCTTTGGCTGCCTCCCTGTGTGCGATGGAGATATAAAATCAACGGCAACCAGAGACACGGACTCCAAAGAGCCATATGAATAAATGAGCAAAGCAAAATGACCCCGCCTGACATCTCTAATTCTCTAATTGACCAGAGCGGTCGCCTTGAGGCCCGTTCTTGAGATGAAGCGGCCTCTGTGGCTGGTGATGCTCACACATGGTTAAGCATTCATGTGATCTTTACTGCGAATGGCAAACGCAGCCCTCAGCAGGGCTCGCCAGCCTGCCTTGACATTTCCATTAAACAAACCACCAAGTGGATACAGAATAATTTGGGTGACATATTTATTTGCGTATTTCACAGAGATGGAATCAGCTGAATTCTTATGAGTCTTTTTTGAAACAATCATGCATGAACACGTCTAAACAGCTCTGCAGAAATGCAAATGTGAGTCGTACAGCTGAAATATATACAAATGAAATGCATGAACATGAATCTGACGAATTAGAGAGATGCACGGGGAGATTAAGCGTGATCCGTGCAGATTATTACTCTCACCTGGCATGTAGCTTTGGCGCAGTCTGCCCTCAAAGATGTCTGAAGTGTTTTAGATGGTATTTGGTATTCTGTGTGCAGAAACTCCTGCTCCCAGTCCCGTCTACCCTCTGCTTTAGAAGGATGTGCGGCTGCAGGTATGACACCATTGTACCTGTGTGTGTGTGTGTGTGTGTGTGTGTGTGTTGGTGCCCTTTCATGTGCTTTTTTGTTCCTTTTTCTTCCCACCAAATGTTACTTTCACTTTTACTTTCCCGGTTTCGTGATGACATGGAGTCATTAGCTTTAGCGGTAGCCAGCATGCCTCTGCGCAGACATAAATCAGAGCCTAATGAGCCTATCTGTATGCTGCACATGTCATCTGTGAGATTTACAGCAGAGAGCACTGACGCCGTGCCATCTTCAGCATAGCTTGGTGCAAAAGTTAGAGTTTGAGTCAAAAAAGGTCATTTATAGGGTCATTTGTTAGGACTGGAATAGTCCCTCAAGCACAGGATTAGGCTCCTCAGACGCTTTCAGCAGGGTTACAATCATATTAATATTTTGACAATCAGCCAGCCGTCCCGTAAGCAGGTGAAGTGGTGTCTGTCTAAGTGATATCTCTCTAACCTTGAAAATGGTTTTCCTAGTCTAAGCTGGATTTACACCTAATACTTTGCCTTTATTCCTTTATTGTAGAACACTTTTTGGCCTTTTCCCAATTTTTACGGCAGGTTGTTTTTAGTCGTTGGCCTTGAGAGGAACATGGGAACACATGCAGAGGCAAACGGTCAAAGACTGCTGCACAAAAATGAAAATGCATATCATAAATACAGCGCTGCAGTATCATAAATAGTATTTGAGGACTATAATAATAGACTATAACATAAAATGCATTTCTTTATGTGTATCATCTCAAAGTGTATGAATTCTGCCTGTTTTCATCAAATCAACTTGTTTCAAGAACTTTCTGGAGTCAAGTGTTACTCTTCTCGACCTGCTTTATTTTGTTTTCAAGACCCTTAAAGGACCATTCCGGCCATTTTGCATATTTGAGCCTAATATATAAAATTTTCACACATTACTGACAGTCATTTTCCAAAGCATACTATGAATTAAAAATGTTTTTCCTACCTTCCACACCGCCATTGCTTTCAGTTCATTCTGGTACGCTTCAGGTTTTTAGGTAATCCATCATCGCCAACAAGACGTGTATTCAGGTTTTTTTAGAAGTTATGTAATTTTAGCG
>VXCM01005214.1:0-33196 GCA_014773175.1 Lucifuga dentata
ATATTCTGATATATTATATTGATTACTAAAATTTCAAGCAAATAATACATGAGCGGTCAGAATGACTGCTATGGCCATTCTAGTAGATACAGAATTCTGGTAGTTCGAGTGTTAATGTTCCAACACACTCTGAGAAATTCTGTCTTCAAATTAAGTTTGAAAGTTAAAAATGCGTAGACACTTAAAGGACCATAATGGCCATTTGGCATGTTTGAACCCAATATATACAATTCACATATACGTTACGTTTCTGGCAACCATTTCCCAAAACATAAAACTGTATTTAAAACTGTGTGTTTCCTGTTATTTTGCAAAATCTCCTAATGTTTCAAAATCAAATGTTCAGCTGGTGCGCCTACCTAACATTCAGTGTTTTGCCTGCTTAATAGTTACTCTTGATTATGAAGGCACAGTCGTTTTTAGTATCTCAATAAACGCCGTCTTCTCCTCGGACTTTATTTCCTGGAGGAGAAATACATCTTCTCTGCAGCTCCGTGTTGGATCGGTTAAAAAAAAGTTACTTCAACAAAAAACCCTAATAGACGTGTTGTTTGCTGTGATGGATTACGCATCTAAAGTGTGTTTCAAGTCTCTACAAGTTGATTTTTATAGCATACTGGAATGAACTGAAACCAATGACAGTCTGGAGGGTAGGAAAAACAATCTAAAATTTACTGTGAATGTAGTATATTTTGGGAAGTGTTTGTCAGTAACGTAACGTGTATGTGGATTGTATATATTGGGCTCAAACATGCACAATTGCTGGTATGGTCCTTTAACATTATAATCAACGCTATAAATAATGAAAATGCCACCAAAAAACAAACAGTGTTCTTATGAACCCTGTTAGCTGTAACATTAAATGCTACAGGAGACATATTATATATCCATGTTCCTACTTGCCATTTTGAAAGTTTAATGCAATACTGCTGTGCACGCTGAGTGAAAACGGTTTGATTGCCTTTTGTGTTTAATGACAACTTTTCTCACCCGCAGTGTGTAGTTGATGGTGTTCTGCTTCTCGTACTGGGAAACCACCAGGGTGAAGGTCTGCGTGCCCGTGTTGCTCAGCCTTATCTTGGTCAGGTAGTGGGGGCTGTTTATGCGGATGCCATCAATGTAAGGAGGCGGGTCGGCTGTGGGTGGAGAGAGGAGAGAACGTTTGTAAAGCAGTTTCAGGAAGCAGATCACAAAGTTATTTTAGGGAAAACACAGGACACAAAATACAAAGAAAATGGCAGCCAGATCTTGACACGTGCGTTTGACCATGCAGACATCTTTGAGGGATCTTAGATCTAGATAGATAGAGAGATAGATAGATAGATAGATAGATAGATAGATAGATACAGATAATTTTTTTAATTAAATTAATTAATTAAGGTATATATATTTATTTAAATAATATTTAATTGAATTAATAAATAAAAATTTAAACAAAATAAAAATACAATTAAAATACAATAAAAATAAAAATAAAATAAAAATAAAAATAATAATTTAATAAGGCTATATATTTATTAAATAATACTATTTAAATAAATAAATAATTAAAATACAACAAAAATACAATAAAAATAAAATAATTAAATAATAATTTAATAAGGCTATATATTTATTTAAATAATAAATATGAGTGAATCCATGAAGTCTGAGAACAGGGTCCTTCAAGAGACTCTAGACTTTATGTTAACATTAAGGTGGAATGTGCCTGGAATAAGCAACAAAAAAAAATCGAATTTGATCCTTAAAAAGAGCAAAGTTACACCCTAAATATTGTCATGCTCACTAGTCTGCTCTTACATTAATGATTAAAGGGTTAAACCAGCTAATTTAAGGTTTATTTCATAAGCCTGAACACTAATTTTGCAAACTGCTTGCAAAGCTCTGTTTCAATTTTGTGTAAAAGTCTAAAATAACCTTCCAAATGTCCGAATCTGCACATGCGGGAGCTTATTGTCACTTTTTAAAGATTATGGACATAACCTGCATTTGAAAGCTATAATTTCAGAATTAAGGCTGTGTTCACACTATTTATTACGCTTTGTATTGATAAAACTGCCAGTATCAGTTTCTGTATAGAGCTAAATATAAGTTTGGTGTTGTTTAGTTTTGGTTTGAACTACTTCTTAAAACTCCTGCTGTAAAATTTGCAAATAGAGTAGTATGCTGAAGTTATCTTTCTGACCTCCTGACGTCCTTTTATGGAACAAGTAAAAAATAAAATAAATAAAAGACATGATAAAACAATGACATCACTTCCACGCTGCTTCTCATGCTGCAGCATAAATTTAACCCTGGTAAGCCTGACCCATGAAATAATTATCAGTAAATTCTAATTTTTTGCAATTCATTTCTTTATTGAACCCTTGAACAAACTCCAAAAAAAAAAAAAAAAAAAANAAAAAAAAAAAAAAAAAAAATTCTGAATTTTTTTTTGCATATATGATTTTTTTTGTATCACATTTGATACATCAGGCATTTATTTAACTCAAAAGGATTTAAAGTGGAACTTTTTATTTTATTTTTTTTTTTTTTAGATAAGATATAATAGGCATTTTGGTCAATAACTGATCATGTTGATGATGTAGATTCTCATAAAATCAGGCATCAAATGTGACACAAGTGGTGTTTTAACAGTTCGGTGTCACACAGAGATTCTCAGAACTCAAACCTCACCTGGGTAGTAAACCTTCTTCCCATCTGTCTTGTAAACAACAAGGGTGATGAATTCTCTGTTTTGTGCAAAATCATCCTAAACAAAAACAAAAAAAAGACAGTCATTAGATTTGGGTGAAGCATTGGGGTGCTTTCACATGATAACTGGTTAGCTGTGCGCTAAGCTTGGCGTTTCGTTATTGTATAGTAATGGGAGCTGAGTGATGACTCAACTGTGCAGCAACGCAACTTTGAGCAACGTGTATCGCTCAGATTCTCTGTCGCTACGCTCAAAGTTCAACCACATTCAGCTTTGACCCGGTGACCTTTCCAACACGCAAGCAATCAGGGAAAGACAACTGTATGTGATGTAAGCGGAAGCAACACAGCAATGGAGGAGAAGCTCATAACCTGTGTAGAACAACTTCCCGACTTGCACAACACAACTATGAAATCGTATCGCAATCTGGGCAGAAAGGCAACTGTCAGCAGTCAGACACAGCTACCAAGTTTGTAAACTTGTATAGAATCTCCATTCATAGAAGTTGTCTTTATTGCGTGTGCAAATGCTGCTTATCGTGTAGAAGCACCCTCAAACTATCGTCAGGTAGCAGAGCAGAAGTATTAAAGTCATGAGCATTTATCCTGTTAAACTCTAAACAGGATCTGGAGACTTTGGTCAAAGTTTAATATCGACAGCCACCTCCATACGTGATCTATTTTCAGTCAAATCTATCACAATACATACAGCAACTGATCATCAGTATCCACACCTTGTCAGTGATGTGCCTGGTGAGCAGCACCCACACAGCAGCGCCCCCTACTGGACACTGGACCTCCAGCTTGTATTGTGGGTTGTTGGCGAGACTGTACACGTCTTTGACCGGGCCCTGCTTCCCATCCCAGCTACTGCAGATGGCAGAAAACACACAGACACACACTTCAGGACTGATCTGTGCTCAGAGTATTTTGTTCCACTGATATGTCTTTGTGCACAGTTTTACACAGATTCATCTCGAGGTAAACAATGTGGAGGATAAACAGTTCTGGAAAGGTAAACAAAACGTTAGCATAATGGATTCTGTAATACATGCTAATAAAGTGATACTGAATGGATCCATCCAGAGAAATGCTCCTTTTTCCTATTCCCCCTTCAAAGAGCAGCAGAGGCCAAAGGTCAAATAGGAAGCACAATCTCTGGAATCGATGTGGATTCAGTGTTTTGCTAAAGGGCACTTCAGCAGGGTGGAGCTTTTACTTTTTTACGAGAGATAGTAAAAAGTAAAAGCTCTAGCTCTAGATAATTAACTTCTTCAATCAACAGAAAGCTCTTTTTCATGAAGGATCTTTTGCAAAGAGGTTAGTCTATGGATCTTCAAAATACTGAGAAAAACACACACACACACCTGTGAATACAGGAAGACTCTTTGAACAGGGCGGGGTTCCAGCTCAGGTAGATGACATCATAGTACTGACACAGGTCCTCCCATGAGATCCAAAAAACACCTGAAAAACCACACATGGCAACAAAACCGTGTGTCATGATAACAACAACAAAACATTTCAGATGTACTGATTCCTAGAAATTCTGTTGTTTATTTATTACACTTGATGGCTGCTGCTACAGAATCAACCAGGCTCCTCTGGTTATGGTTTTATTTCTACTTTTTCAGATTTTTATTTTGGATACTTTATATAAATAACGGGTGTGTTTGATATTTAATGACCACATGTTTTAGCATTGGTAATGATTTTACACCCCTAGGGGCTGAAAAAGTGAGAAATAAATTATATTTACATTGTATTTACCAGAAAACTGAACAAAATTACTGTACAGTTCAAACTAAACAGAAAGGCAGGAACCTTAAAGGACCATACCACTCAATTTGCATGTTTGAGCCTAATATATTCAATTTTCATACATGTTACGTTACTGTCAATCATTTCCCAAAGGATAAAACCGTATTTCAGTTTTCCTGATATTTTGCAAAATCTCTTAATCTTTCAAAATCAAATATTCAAGTGATACACCCACCTTAAAAATCCACGTTTCTCCTGCTAATAGTTACACAGCCTTATGAAGTCATAGTTGTTTAAATTTTTCAATGAAAACTATATTATAACTATATTTGGGACTATATTCCCTGGTGGAGACATACATTCACTCCACACTTTTTATTGCGCTTAAAAACTAAAATTAGGAAAATTTGAAAAAAAGCTGAACACACATCTTGTTGGTGATGATGGATTATCTATCCCAAGAACGTTTCAGATATCAACAAGTTGATTTTAATAGCGTACCAGAATGAACTGAAACCAGTGGCGGTCTGGAAGGTAGGAAAAACATTTTTAATTCACTGTTCCAGTAGTATGCTTTGGGAAATGATTGTCAGTAATGTCACGTGTATGAAAATTGAATATATTATACTCAAATATGCAAAATGACCGGTATGGTCCTTTAAATGTCAGTCTGAAATTGAAAAGTAAGACTTCATTTTTCTGCCCAAAACAGCCAATGCATTTAGGAAAAGAACAGGAATACCGTTGTCAAACTTCTGTGCCGTCTTGGGGTCAAAGTTGAGGTATTTGAGGAGTTCGGGTGTCCAGTTTTTCTCATCGCGCTCACTGTAGCGTCCTTTCCACCGTAGATGACTCCACGGATTCTTCAGCTGCAAGAAACGCATTCCCTACAAGAGCAACGCATCCACAGACATTAGCTCAACCACAACTGAAAGCTCCCTGATTCTTCCTGTCTTGTCTTGTCCATGGCGGGCAAATTTTGCACTTTACCTGACGCTTTTTTAAAAATTGCACCAGACAATGAGAACTGAACCAATCAATGTAACTTAGCAGTTAAAGCTGAATGTCTGCTGAAATTGTAATTATAAAAACAGCGTCACAGTGCAAAAAATGTCACGTCAGAGAAAAATACAAAGAAAAGCTTATAATGACGTGTCAGTGTTAGCCTAGCGCGCTAACCTTGTGGTCCCTGATGTCAAGGACAGCATATGCGTGTGTTGGCACTAAACCCCACTTCTCCCCTTCCTCCTCCGTCATCACACCCGTTGCCGTGGTGATGAGGACATGTCCACTGTGAAACCTGGGAAGGAAGGAGGGGGAGGGAGAGAGAGAGAGAGAGAGAGAGAGAAAGAGAGACAAAAAGCAAAGGACAGAGAAAATTAGCTCTGTAGAAACAAATGCCTCTCCCTCTGTGTGTGCAGGCGTGTTGCTAACCTCTGGTAGAGCATGCGGAAGGTGTCGTCCTTGCTAAATGACTGATTGTCTGAGTGCATGGCGATGCGTTCAGGGATCCAGCCGGTGAGCGCGTGCAAATCGATGTTCTGTAGAAGAGGAAGTACATAAAATTTATGAGTAGAACGCAGGAAACCTCAAATTCTATAGAAAAAAAAGCAGTGAGTTTTGGTCAAGAAGCATTCTACCAGGACCAAACTACACTTAGGCCGTTTCACATGATAAGTGTTGAGCTGACCTGGGCGTTCCATTATTGTGTATTGGGAGCTGAACAGTGACTCCTAACGTCATGTCATGCCATCTTGAGCGCCGTGCAGCGCTCAGATTCTCTGTTTTGACATGGCGCTCAAAGTTCGACCAAATTCAATTTTGACCTTTCCGATGCTGACCTTCTCACACTGACATGCAACCAATCAGAGAACATCTGTACTCTCATAATCTCATCATGTAAGCAGAAGCACCACAGTGACGGAGAAGAAGCTCCTAACCTGGAACCGTGACTCAACTTCATAATTTTTTCGCTTTTCTTCTCCGACTGAGAAGAGCCTTTGTTGTGATGTCCATGTCGCTACCTGATTCGACCCTGAAACCCAATTTGGACCACCAATGTGCAAAGATCGCTCATGGTAACCATCAACATGTTATTAGCAACGAGCGCTTCCTGTCAGCGCTTGGTTGAGCGGTGCTGCAGAGGCTCCGCTCATGAACAAGCAGAGCGCTGGATGCCGAGCTCAGCGGCAACGCTCAGCGCTTAGCATGTGAAACGGGCCTTACACACATTCTTCCAGGAGTTTTGGATTTGTCCATAATCTCATTCAAATTCCTACAAATTAAACAAAAAAAAATAAATAAAAAAGGAACAGCAGTCTTCCACTGACACCGAGCAGCTTTCCTGATGCAGGTTAAAGAACTAAAAACCTGTAGCATCTTCTACTCTCTCCATCTTCACTTACTGAGTTGGAGCCGGGGAAGTCGTAGCCCCCCATCACCTTCATGTAGGCCTTCTCTATGAGGGAGACCCACAGCTCGTTCCTGTTGCTGGAGTACGAGCACAGCAGCTCTCCGTTATGATCCACCGGCAGGTAGTCATCTATGATGACCTACAGGGGCAAAAATAAAACGCTGTCAGTGAAAACTTCAGGGGACAGGGGCTGTTTGAGGGATGTTGTACTTGTGACTTTATGCTTGTTTTTGAAATTGTTCCTGAATTTTAAATTTGTGTATAATTCCTTTAAAAAAAAACCAAAAAAACACTCATACATATAACTGTTACTTCACAAGTAATTGTTTATGAACTTTTGCTGAAAAATAACAAGGTTTTTCCAAAGTAGCAGATCAGTTTAAACTTATTTTCAACCAGATTTTGTCTCCATGTCCAAAAGCTTTTGTACTTCCTGAAGTTTACATTTAACATCAAGAACATCTAAGAACGCGCTTTTTGTAATAGAAAGCGTAAAGAAAATGAACTGCTGATTAGTTCAATCTTTGAGTTGCATATACAATTTTAACATTAAATTTCCCCCAAAATATTTGTACTATTGATTTTTTTTTTTTTGGAACACTTGACTTTGCATTTTGAAGCTGACCACGCAGAAGGAGAAAACCGTGCACGGTTACAAACGAAAAGATGCAAAAGAAAAGATGCAGACTCAAGCAGATCCTGCTGCAGATATGACCGTCTGATGATTTCATTATGACAGCAGAGATTATCACCATCTTTTACCTTTATCATACACTAACAGTATGGCTGACACTTACCATTTGTTTTTAAACTGGTTTTAATGAATAATGATATAGTTTATCTTATGTATATGATGTGGCTTTGCAAAGTCTGTGTGATTTTTTTTTTTTTTTTTTNTTTTTTTTTTTTTTTTGATTTTTTGTCACACTGGCCCTTTATGTTTCATCTCTTAACATGATCTGACTGGTTGTTTGGCTTTTACCTTCCTGGGGACTCCGTTGATGTGGAGCTTCACCATATATTTCCCACAGGGGTTATACTCCGGCTGCCCTCGTCTGTTCTGAGGGTAGATGATGCTGTGACACACACACGCACGCATGCACATGCACACACACGAAGTCTTAGTGATTAAAATGAACAAGAGTAAAGATAGCCAGACAGGCCAAACCACAGAACAGGGATACTCAAATAATTTTGGCCAGGGGCTAATTTTGCAAAATGACCAGGGGCTGGTTGAAAAACAAAATCCCAAATGCGTCCCTCCACCTTGAAGCTGCAGGTTAAGTTTGTTTAGATTACTAGTAGTGTCACATAAGAAGCAACATGGGCCATGAAATCTTGGTCTTGTAAAAACTTGAGAACGAAGATGATCTTTTCTGTTCTTGCTAGTCTTATCTCACAGTGAAGCTTGATGTTAGCAGCCTTGTTGTTTGGCTGAATCAACACGGCAGTTTAGGATTAGCATGAGACAGTACTATAAATGTGTAGTCCTCAGTCCATTTTGTATTGAATTTACTGTTTTCACAATCAACTTTTGTCTTTTTTGCTAGAAGTACTTATTTTTGTTTGCTAAAGGCCAGGTGGGCCCAACAAAGTGCATCTGGTAATCGCTAGCTTGTTTTCATGGATAAAACTTGTGGGACACAGAGACGACAACCGTACATCCAAAACAGAAGCATCATCATTTCCCATCACGCTCCAACTTTATGAAAATAAAGTCTATTAATACGAGTAAAACATTTTTTTTCTAATTCCATAAATTTCTTGTACAGTACAGTATTTATTTACTCATATTTCACTTGGGATTTAAATGACGAGCCGGACTGTGAGCACCTGTAGGCCAGGATACGTACCTGGTGATGAGTTTCTTGTTGTAGCGCCTCTCATAGGCGGCGCTGATGGCTAACGATGCCACAAATGAACAGTCGGACACCACCGTCTACAAAACATTTACAGGAGAACACTGTTAATCCTTGTACAACAGTGATAAATGTGTTGGAGTATTAACACATCGTGTCATCTGCTGGGTGGGGTTACACACATGCTGTACATTAACACAAGTGAATGTGACATAAAATGCAGATAAAATATTAAATATCTGATAAGAGATGTTTTTGTTTTTAATACCCATGCTCATGCTGCTACTCTGTACGGTTCCACCATTTACCGTAACCAACGTGTAATGTTGCAGTATTATTACAGCAAATATTAAATTGTAGCTGTGCTTTGCATATCTGCAGGTTGCAGTGTTAATATTTCCAATAAAGTACAGCTGTTAGCAACTCCAACTCATAACAAAAAGTGAAATAAACACCCACCAATAAATACACACACAAGTATGGGATAAATATAGAAAATGACATAGTTTAAATGATTTATGCCAATATTGGCAATTTCCCATTGCCAATATTTCAGAAACCAATATATTAAAATCCACCTACTAAAGTGGCTGATAAAGAGCAGCAAACATAATAGCATGTTAAATTTATTTAGCAAATTAAAAAAATTTGTGGTTGGTGGATTTTCCCACTGTTTCGTTCATGGTTCCACATCATGCTATGTTGTGGCGCCATCTACTGGCTGAAATTAAACAAATGCACACAAAAATAGAAAAACTAGAAAATAACCTGATCTTCCTTTTAAAAAAAAAAAAAAAAAAAAAAAAAATCACAGGCATCGAACCAGTAATAACAATTCTACAATAAATCAACTCCCTCATGCTATGAATAAAAAGGCAGATGAAAGCGTGTGTATTCACCTGTTTGATGCTGAAGCTGGACACAGACATGATCATGGTGGGGTTATTGCAGATCTCGTCTGGTCGGACCCAGCGGGAGAAGATGGCTTTCTGTTTGGGTGACAGAGCCAGTTTGCCCATTTTGTCCCTAGTTAGAAGCATAGAAAACAGAAGGCTTTTAAAGAGAACAGGATGGAGGAGCGTCAGGCAATGGAACATTCCCACCCTGCCCTGTTTTGACGCTTCGACCTTCTGAAGGAATAAGAAGCGTGTCAAATCGAGCGTATTGCGATGGTGGGGAGGGGGAAAGACCCTGAAAATCTTTTATGGATTGAGAATTTCAAGACAACGACAGGAAGCAGACTTACGAGAAAGGGACTGGAAAGGCAAATCGCTCCTTCAGGTCCACGCTCATGAAGGGGACATAAGCTATGCCATTGATTGTAGACGTACTCCTGAAATGAAGAGGAACTGAGTTAGTGCAACAGAAATTCTAAATTGAAAAATTATACAAGCAGACATGTTTTTAGGGTGATTCCGTTTATTTGACTTTCAACCCTGATGACTTCTTCCGTCCTAGCCTGGTGTCTGATGTGCTCAGCTGGCTCCTCCCCTCAGGGGGTTCTCATTTCACAGTATTTCCCATACATAAGCTTTACTTGGCCAACCTGCCCAGGTATCATGGGATGACCCAGCCTTAAAAAAATACAACTGCGACACTGCTGTGACACACTGACATGCACAAACACAGTGAGAAAATGAACTGTGACGTATATTTCATTTCAACACACATTAATCAACATCAAACTATAAAGACAGAAATCTGTCTGTGGCACCAGCATCTCTAGGTCCACCAGCATCTCTAGGTCCATGGCCACAAGTAAATTTTCAATCTGTGGGAAACACTGTTTCATATTGACTAGATTGACATGAGACAATTATTTGCTGTTCATATTATTCTGTAATGTTTCTTTGTTTTTGGACCTTTGTAATTTTCCTGTTTCTACACCTATTGCATCACCCGGGTGTTTGAGGAGAGAGAATCTCTCTTTCTTTGAATAGCCTCTCCTGAGGTTTCCTTCCATTTTTCCTTATATAATAAGGTTTTTTTAAGGAAGTTTTTCCTCGTCTTCTTAGAAATCTTGGGCTGGGTTGGGAACCGCTGATGTGTGGGTCTGTAAAGCCCTTTGAGACATTGGATGTGATACTGAACTAAATAAACCTGACTTGACTTGACTTTATTTGTTTTTCAAAGACAGAATGACTCCTTATTTTCCATGACTGTAAAGTTGCATTGCAGAATTCCAGGTTTTCCAGGACACAAAGGAAGCATCAATATAATTTGATAGTCAGCTCACCTGAGCACCTCAATCTCCTCTGTCGTGTAGCGCTGGCCATGGGGCTCGCTGGACTGGACCGCCCGGACTGGCTGGGGCTGCGGTCGATCATGGAGGGTGAAGTCTGGCCCGAGGGGGAAGAACTGGCNCCCGGACTGGCTGGGGCTGCGGTCGATCATGGAGGGTGAAGTCTGGCCCGAGGGGGAAGAACTGGCGGACTGGAGCCCCGGAACTGCCACTGCTGCTGGGTTTGATCCCAGAAGGCCCCGTCCTGTCCTGAGTCTGAGCCGGCTTGAGCAGAGAATCTTTAAGGCCCTCCGCTCTGAAAGAACACGTTAAGAGTCGAGTGTGAAGATTGATCTGGAAAATTTAGCAACGGTAGAATTCTCATTTGCTGGACAAAAATAGGCTGCATTCATCATGATTTTCAGAGTGCTTATTTTTAAGGAAAATAATTATTGGCTCTTGCTCAGTTTCATGCATCCAAGAAGCATTTGTCAAACAACTAAACAGAAAAAAATAAAGATTAAAAAAACACACCAAAAAAAAAGAATAAATGTTAGTACAACTCACAGAGGAGTATTTAACCTGGACAGACAGGAAACAGAAACATTTACCTGTCTAACGCCTGACGTGCTAGCTGCTTCAGCTTGGTCTGCAGCGCCTGGTCTGATGTCTCATTAGACTATTGCAAACGCAGAACAACAAATAAGTGTAAATACAAGCACAAAGATCATGGCAGAGTGAAATCTGGTTCTGTGATCCAGAGAGAGAGAGAGAGAGAGAGAGAGAGAGAGAGAGAGATACCTACTGTCTTGATGCACAGCTCCACGGCCTGAGTGTACAGTTCGATAGCTTCATCGCTGTTTCCTTTCTCATCTTCCTCAAAAGCCTGAGTGACCAGGAAGTGGGCACGCTCCAGGTCCACCTGCTGCCGGGACTTCAACGGGTCACTCTTCTGTGCCTGGACTGGGGTCAAAGGTCAAAGAAAAAGGGATTTTTTTTGTTTGTTTGTTTGTTAAGAACTGCTAAAACAAGATATTGTGTGAACAAAATCTAAGAGAAAGAAATAAATCAACCCCACCACAATCAACTTAAGCGGCTTATGAGCAGAAATCTTCTCATTAAAGGACCATACCGGCCATTTGGCATGTTTGGGCACTAATATATACAATCCACATATGTGTTACATTTCTGGCAATAATTTCCCAAAACAAAAAAACATATTTTCGTCTTCCTATTATTTTGCAAAGCCTCTTAATTTCCTAATCTTTCAAAATCAAGTGTTCAGCTGGTACAGCTACTGCATCTTAACATGCAGTGTTTTGCCTGCTAATAGTTGCACTCAATTATTATGGCACGGTCATTTTTAATGTCTTGATGAACGCTGTCTTTTCCTGATGGAGAGATACATCTTCTTCTCTGCAGCTCCATGTTGGATCAGTTAAAAAAAAGTTACTTCGACAAAAAACCCTAATAGCCTTGTTGTTTGCTGTGATGGATTACGTATCTCAAGTGTGTTTCAAGTCTTTACAAGTTGATTTTTATAGCGTACTGGAATCAATGCCAGTCTGGAAGTAGTAAAAACAATTTAAAATTTACCACTAAAGTAGTATATTTTGGGAAATGATTGTCAGAGACATAACGTGTAGATGGATTGTATATGTTTGGGCTCAAAACACATGATCGCCGCTATGCTCCTTTAAACCTCAGGCTGAACATGTCACAGCAGTGTATTTTGTTTCAGCATTAATGGTGGAAACACACACCCATTCTGCCTGTTGGTGACTGGCTGATGAGCGGCAGGTGTGAAGCGCTAATCAGTTGACACGTCTTCCTATGTAGTTCCAAATAAACTATAACCATCTGGATATCTGTGCAAACCAAAACCACAGCGGTGTTGTCAAGGTTCACCAACGCAGCAACAGCTCTAAGGTCATAATGTGGAAATATCAGATTTTGTATGATTCATCTGTTTAGACCAGCTGGTACAGCAAATTTTGATTTATTTTAATTTATATATTTTCATCTAATGAAATTATTCATCTAATTAATCATATGGTCATTTAGTTTTCCCTTTCATTTTCTTCCCCTGATTCTCTTTGCTTCTCTCATTTCATTTCTTCCCCCTCTTTCCCTCTACTCCTATATCTTTAGTTTGCTCTGTTACTTTCCCTTCCATTCACTTCCACTCATGCAGATACACACACAAACATTAGCAGAAGACCACAGCATGTGGCATGGTGGTTATGTCATTGTTGTTTCTGCCTTTGTTGTGAAATTTACCTTTAATTTGCACAGTAAATAAAGAACAGAACAGAATTAGACTCGGTAAAGAGCCACATCCATTGGCTATCCAACAAAACGGGACACTCCCATGCTCTCTGTTGACACACAGGCACGCACGCATGCACACACACACACATACACACACACACACACAGTGTGAGGAGTCATGGAAAAAAGTATTCAAAGGCCACTGAGAAAGTTTTTCCTCATGGTTCATTTAATAACACGCCTCAACAACTTCTAAGCTTAAAGGACCATCCCAGCCATTTTGCATGTTTTGAGCCTATATATTCAATTTTCATACATGTTATATTACTGACAATCATTTCCCAAAGGATAAAACCGCATTTCAACTTTTCTGATATTTTGCAAAACCTCTTAATCTTTCAAAATGAAATATTCAAGCGATACACCCACCTTTCACCTGCTAATAGTTAACAGCGTTATTTAACAGTCATTTAACAGCATTAACAACGTTAGTTAACAGTCACTTCCAGATTGTCATTGGTTTCAGTTCATTCCTGCTATTAAAACTCAACTTGTAGGGACTTGAAACGTGTTTGAAATGAGTAATCTTTCACAGTGAACACGACGTCTCGTAAATTTTTTGTTGAAGTGTGGAGCTGCACAGAAGAAACTGTATGTCTCCACCATGCAATATAGTCCCAGGAGAAGACGCTTTTACAGAGAAATTAAAAACAACCATCCTTTCTATAGTCGAATGTATGTGTTAGCAGGCAAAACACTGAATTTGAAGATGGGTGTATCACCTGAACATTTGATTTTAAGAGATTAGGGAATTTAGCAAAATAACAGGAAAACTAAAATATGGTTTTATGTTTTGAAAAACGATTGATTACTAATGTAATAGGTAGCATTTATTGGGATTAATCATGCAAAATCATTATCTTTACATGTGTATGAATGTGATGGAAATTGCTTCTGAAAAAAAATTGCCTTCCTTATCAACAAGGGTAGTTTGGGGGTAAATCATTTGGAAACAAAATGTGCATGTAACAACTAATAATATAAGCAAGTAACACAAACAATAAAATCTGGAAGCAAAATGTGCATCTGGAGAATCACACAGGTTTGATTCCTGCAGACACAGGACCTCCCACTGCTTCATCTGATCTGAAGAAGAATACGTGTCAAGTCTGGAAACTCAAATGTAAAGAGCAGATCTGTTTTGTGTGACTTTACCAGCATTGTGGAGAGCTTGGACCCGATCCAGATATTCGCTGATTTTGTCCTGGATTCCCTCCAGCTTGGACCCGGCCATGCCAGCATAGATCAGGGCCTGAGCTGCTTCCTGTAGCAAAGCATCCAGAGGAAACACTAAATAGATAAATACTAGCTTCCTATAGCATTTTGTTTACTGTGACATTTGAGGAATAACTTCATTTGACTTTAAAGGGCGCATTTTCTACATTTTTTAATTTTTTTTGCCGTCCCAGTAAAAGGAAGTGAACTCAGTCTAAAAACTCACTTTCTGCTCTGCGAACAACTTTGTTTCATTTCATTTTCATTTTTCATTTTATTAAACTCCTGACCAAAAAGAAATGTATGGAGTACAAACACACAATACAAAAAATACAAGTCAAGGCAGGCAGTACAGGTGAAGAAAAAATAAAAACCAACCCAACTCACTTAAAGAAAACCAACACATTACTCAAAAAGGCACCAAGTCCACGAATCACTCCTGGATTCTCTGTCTGCAGCAGCAAAACCAATTTAAACATGGATGTATACTTAACATAATATTGCGGTAAATACTTTTCTCTATATTGAACAATTTCAGCATTTGTACATTCAAACAATACATGATATTCATCCCCCACAAGGTTGCTATTACATATTTTACATATTCTATCTTTTCTTTCTAGCCCTGAATATGTAATCTTTGGGGTTCTGGAATTAGTGAGCCTGAAATCACAGATGGCTTGTCTATGCCTCCTATTCTGTTGCAGTAAATATTTTTGAAACTTAAATTCCTTCTTGAATTCGACATAAAGGTAGCAAGATGACATCTGCTGTAACTCACTGGACCACTTCTGTAGAAACTGGTCTTCTTCTAGTCTCTGTTCAATAGTTTTTTTTTAAGCCAGTTGACTTTATCACATAAAGTAAGAGCCAGAGATAAGAAAATCCACACTCATCTAAAATTGTAAAATGTAAAAAGTGACATACATACGTGTAAAGTAACATCAATGAAAATGACTGCTCCTATGCTATGTCTTTTTAGGGGAAATCATTTCCTGTCACAAGATGATAAAATTCAAATATTTACTTATATTAGCTCTAACAAAAGCACAAGCATCCTTTAACTAGTGCTGACATATTACAGGATTCTGTTTGCATTGCAAATGGAGTATTAACACAATTCAGATCATAGTTCTGAAATAAAATGCTTTTAATCTTGTGGATTTTGGAAATAACATCCTGCCAACGCCACATGTCATTGTGATAAATGCAAATTGTTAATTGATCTTATAACAGTCAACTAATATATGTCAAAATATGTCATAATATAATAATAATCATATTATATATATATATATATATATATATATTATGACAATATATGTCATAAAGTAATAATTAATACTCTATAGTCAATCGAGACTATCCATTAACTTTTCCAGATTGGCCAATCGTTTCTCTTGAAAAGTTGTCTGACTCTGGTTGCATTGTAAATAAAGCTAATAACTCTTTTGGCATTACATTTATGAAACAGACTATTCTCTGAATATTTTAATTCTGTGAATTGTGTACTCGAAATACTGCCCGTTTTTATGAAGCGATATTTTATTATGAATAAGCATTTTGCTGTGAAGTGCCCTTCCCTGTTTTAGCACGAATAGGTAAAATATTTAACGTGGGTAAATGATTAGTTTAAACACACAGTGGGCCGATTACTAGTCAAAGTGTTCGTAACTAGTGTGCCAGTTAATTAACATTTGCTAGTAAAAGTGAAAGTGAATCTGTGACAGCAGACGTTAACTTCTACGTAAGTTGAGCTAACTGCTAACTTGCTGAGTAGCTAAAGTTTAATTTTAGCCACCCACCTTATAGTAAAATACAGCCTCGTTATATTTTCCATTCTGGTCATAGGTGACAGCAGTTTTGGCAAATTTAACAGCATCGAGTTCCAGCGCCGTGCAATCCATCATCAACTTACTGGAGGCAACCAGCGAGCAGGAGAGCTAGCTTAGCCACCGGAACTCAGCAAATTAACAAGCGCCGGTCTCTCACTCGCAACACAGTTCGCTTTTATCACTTTTGAGAAATCATACTGAACATAATCCTGACGATTGTCTTCAACGCCGTGTCAAAAACCGGTTAATTCATTTAACCTGCTTATTTTTGACAGGTTACACTGCTAGCCGAGATACCAAAACAACAATTACGTCGTTTCCGGGAGTCACGATTCGCACAGCCGCAGTAGAAGACGCAGAAAGCACAGTACAATGGTATACTGCGTGGTGCGTTCACGTCAAGTGGGGAATTGGCCAACAGCAGGACAAGTCGCTAGTAACAAGCAGAAGTTATACGACCATACTTCGTGCTAGGTGGTTGCTATGTTGTCCTGGGTGCTTGCCAAGGTGGTTTCTATGGCGTAGTGTTAGTGCTATGGTTCTGAGCAGATGCTCATACTCATATACAATGGATGGGTAAAAAACTGTAATATTTTAAATCAATTTTTTTTGTTATTGTGAGCAAATATTCTGATCATAATTCTCAAGATGTTGCAAATGTTTAATGTTTCAGGGCCTTTGATGTTATGGGCCCCAGGTTCACGACCCCATGTAGCCCTTTTTATAACAGGTATGAGTGTTCTGCAGCTTTGCTTTGTTTTTGTCAGTGTGGCCAATCAGTCGTAAAGACAATCCACTCTCACAGCCAATCAGGCTTCAGCAGACAGACAAGTATTTCTGTTGAGTGTGTAGTTTTTATAAATAACATATTAATAGAGGCTGGTCATTTTGTCCTGATTTAATTAAACTTTACTAATATTTTCATTGAGTGATTTAAAAGAAAACGACAATAACAAAAATGTGTGACATCATATTTACTCACAAGTGTTCAAAGCTAACAATAACATAACATGACCATGGTCAAGATGAAATAGATTACATGTAATCTGATTACATTTAAATATGTAATCTGATTACCTCCTAAAATATGACCGCATGTGATTACAATTTAAATCAGAAGACAGAGCAGAAGATAAGTATTTAATTGTCTGCATCAGCGCCCCCTTTTAGGCCAATCAAATAAAAGCACACACACACACACACACACACACACACAGCTTCTACTTCTTCTTCTTCTTCTTCTTCTTTTTTACACAAATGCTTCTTTGTTAGACATAACCTTAATGCAATGTAAAATATCTAAAAAAAAAAAAAATCTAATGCAAATAGGTAATAAATTACCATAATATTCTCTAAATATTGAGTTTGGAAACAAACTCAAACTACTCAAAACTGCAAAATCAAATGAATTCTACATATTTTGATGAGTAAATCAGTTGACATTTCCTTCATGGAATCAATATTTCTTTAAATCTTCCAGTTATCTATTCAGTTTTGGCAGAAATGTTTAAACAGACAAAGCTTTCATTTCACAGATCCATCGCTGTTTACTGCTACATTCTGCAGCATAAACATGTGGTNACAAAGCTTTCATTTCACAGATCCATCGCTGTTTACTGCTACATTCTGCAGCATAAACATGTGGTGGCACTTTGGAAAAAAATGCACAGTCAGCGTTATCAGGAGGTTCTTCTGTCCATAAACTGAGAGAAGAACATAAAGAACATGATGATTAGATCATTGCTGACTGTTATGATTAAAAAAGAAAAAGGCTCCAGCTCCCCCATGACCCTTAACGGATGGATGGATGGAGAACGTGTCTTACTTTTCATACACAGAGCTTCCATCAATCCAGGTCCATTTCCCATCAGTACGTGTCAGACCNTGTCTTACTTTTCATACACAGAGCTTCCATCAATCCAGGTCCATTTCCCATCAGTACGTGTCAGACCAATCCATGGGCCACCGGTTTTACTCATGGGAAGCCAGCCTAATTCCTTTGTCATGTAATCCTGGTGATCACAGAAGATAGTTATTGAAGATGTTTTAACACGTACTTACACAAACACACTGTGACTCTTTCGATCTATTAAGAATTTTCAAAATTCATTTCTGATTTCATACAACTTTATCCATCACTTTTCTTCTAGAATTTTCTGAATTCAGTCAGGATTTGATGAAACTGTATTATCAAACACCTTGTTGATGCTGATATCATCATCTCCACCACTTTTTCTCTCATATGGAAAGAAAATTTAGGTACAGTATTTAAAAATACACTCCAGGATGTATTTCAAATGTAATTTGATAAAGATATAAAACTGATTTAATCTGCATTCATTTGTCTGCAGTTCTCTTGAGCTTCTTCCTGTGTTCTTCAATGCTAAATCGTGACTAATAAAATTGTTGCATATGTACTTTATTTCAAAATGCATTCCAATGCATGCCCATCTGTTGCACACATATATACTGCAATTCATAAATACTTTGCAAATTAAATTCAATGACAAGTTTTCAATTTGAAATGTGTCTGAAACTGATTTCAAATATATAATTCCAAAAATATATTTCATGTTAAAATCTTGACTAGATTTCAGACAAAAGTATATTTTTTTCCTGTAGTTTAATTTAGTTGTCTCTGAAGATGTTTAAGAAATGTCAGAAACAGAAAGAAATATTAAAATATATTTCCATTTTATATGGAACATTGTGTCAGTATACCCACAGTGTTTTTCTTACCAGTTCCTGTTGACTTCCTGTAACAGCCAAATCTGAACCCTTGTTTCTGCAGTCTTCTTGAGCTTCTTCCCAGCTTCTCCACAGAGACACATCAGAGGTGTCATTTACTGCATAGCAGCTGGACTGGAAATGAATTCAACTATCCTGACAAGCTTTGCATTTTCTCTCTGAGAAATCCAACAGAGATCAGTACACAAGATGTCTGCATTATGATATTTGTTCATTTATTAAAGTCAGATTAATTTATTTTAACATTACCTTTGTTTTTGGGGCAGTAGGCGTCGACACTCCACTGAGCCAGAGTGATGTTACGCTCATTCTTCTCTCTCATCATATTTTCTATTTGTGCATTTAGCGTGATGATGTTGGTCAGCAGGCTGTTTTCTGCAGCCAGACCCTTGGCGATGTTCTCAGAAATGATGGAAGTAACTGCAGCGAAGGAAACAGGAAGTCAGATTAAAATAATTCCACTGTCATTAGAAATACAATAGAAGGTATATTCTGCAATGAAGCCTTAAACCATTCCTCTCTGTAGCTCAGCATTAATAAGGACATACATTTATATTATTTTATATTATTTACTATTATTTTATCATTGCCTTTCTACTTTGTTTATATTTTTCAATAGTTCCTGTACTTGGCTTTCTTATTTTAAACAATCTTAAACAACGGCTCCAGTGTGGACGGTAACCAACAAGTATTAGAAATTAATTATGCACATTTGTAGATACTTACAGTAGATTCGAAGAGACATGATGACTAACAGTATCAGCCAACACATGGCTATGGGTAGAAAAGACTGAAGGAAGGATGGAGATGCATTACCTGAGAGAAAAAATGATTATGATTTGAATGATTTGATTTGATTATGATTTGAATGATCTGAAATTATCTCACTATACTTTCTGAAAAAGTCAAATATGCTTTTTTTTTTAAACAATTCATTATGGAAAACTAACACATCTTTTACTGTATGCGTTTGCATATGTCGAATTCTTTTTTACGTCATTTATAATTTCAGCCTTTTATAATTCCACGTTCTACTTTTTTCTGTCATGTTTAACCAAATTAATTTATTCATTTACATTCATACTGTACCTGAAGTAGCCGGGATTTTACCCACCATGCATTCTGCTGCATTAACATAATTGGGTTCCTTCTGGATTTTCCCTGAAACAGAAACACAGAAATATGTGACGTTATATCTGACATGCAGAGAGTCATTCTGCATGTCAGATAGGAAATAATAATTCATCAGAAGTAAAAGACATCAGGAAAATAAAGAGATTAAGCTTCAGGTTCAGAATCTTACCTGCAGACAGAGAAACATTTGGATTTTGGAAAGCAACAGCCACTTCCTCTGATTTTGGTTCATCCTGCACGATGTGGAATGCTGACAGCAGTTGTGTCTCAGAGCTGGAAGGAAAGACGCACTGTGTTCAGCGTGCAAATGTTTGAATATACAGAGAAGTTTTTGGTCTTTAGTTCTGCTGTTTGGTTGTTACTTCTCTTGAAAGTTGTGATGAGAAATTTTAAAAATGGTGCAACTGGATTTCTCTAACATCTTCTCACACACAAAACAGAGATGATTCACACATTTAAACATTTCCCCAATGCCTTTTTCCCAACTTTTTTGTCTAAAGCAGTGGTTCAGAAAAACACAAAATTCTACATTATTAAAAAAAAAAAAAAAAAAAAAAAAATTCTATATGCCATTATTTTGATGCATGAGAAAAGTTTACATTTGTGGAGTAGAAACAAAGCAGTAACCTTAGGTTTAGTTTTAAGTTTGACATGTAGGGATATGTTCCTGCCAATAGTAAAGTGGGAGTGAATTGTATTTGTAATGAGCTATTAAAATGATCTCATTAACCTTGTTATTTTAAATCCACTGGGATAGCTGGTAAGATCTCTGCAAAGTTGCCAGGTTTGTGTATTTTCTGTCACAAGGGTGCTGTTTTGATGGAGTGGAAAATACTATGTTAAGCGGGATGTTTGCTGATCTGGCAACCTGCATTCAGGGCGTACTACTCACTGATGACTACCTAAGGCGAGAATAGCAAATTTGAAGCGGTATATCAAGTCAAGTCAAGTCAAATTTATTTGTATAGTCCAGAATCACATCCAATGTCTCAAAGGGCTTTACAGACCCACACATTAGCGGTTCCCAGCCCAGCCCAAGACCTCTAAGAAGTTGAGGGAAAAACTCCCCAAAAACCTTATTACATAAGGACGATGGGAGGCTATTCAAAGAGAGATTCCCTCTCCTCGAACAACTGGGTGATGCAATAGGAGCCGCAGGTGGAGAAACAGATAAATTACAAAGATCAAAACAAGGAGTACTACAGAATAATATGAACAGCAAATAATGAATGATCCAGTGTCAGTTTAGTCAATATGAAATCAACGTTATGATGACTAAAATATGAGTCCCATACAAGTGGGAGGGGAGGCAGCTGGACCACCAGGCTGTGACACCATCAGGGTCAGAAGTCAGCTGGTGGCCAGTTGGTCACTTTTGGTCACAAAAGCCGAGCTTCAGGACCCCGACACTCACACATGAATGTGAGGAGGGTCCATGTATTCAAAAAAAGAAGTGAATTAGCAGGATGCATATGGGAAACGACAATTAGCAAAAGTCATGTGAGAATGGAAAAAGTCTGACAAATAATCCTAGCATAGACATAGGCTGAGCTAAGGCTAACTAAACCTAGCACAGACATAGCCTGAACTAAGACTAACTAAACCTAGCATAGACATGAGCTATGGCTAACTAAACCTAGCATAGACATAGGCTGAGCTAAGGCTAACTAAACCTAGCATAGACATGAGCTAAGAATAACTAAACCTAGCATAGACATAGCCTGAACTAAAGCTAACTAAACCTAGCATAGACATAGGCTGAGCTAAGGCTAACTAAACCTAGCACAGACACAGACTGAGCTGAGGCTAACTAAGCCTAGCATAGACATAGACTAAGCTAAGGCTAACTAAACCTAGCGTAGACATAGACTGAGCTAAGCCTAACTAAGTCTAGAACAGACATAGGCTGAGCTAAAGCTAACTAAACCTAGCACAGACATAGGCTGAGCTAAGGCTAACTAAACCTAGCACAGACATAGGCTGAGCAAAGTCTAACTAAATCTAGCATAGAGATAGGCCTGAGCTAAGGCTAACTACACTAGCACAGATATAGACTGAGCTAAGGCTAACTAAACCTAGCACAGACACAGGTGAGCTAAGGCTAACTAAACCTAGCACAGACATAGGTGAGCTAAGGCTAACTAAACCTAGCACAGATATAGGCTGAGCTAAGGCTAACTAAACCTAGCACAGACATAGGTGAGCTAAGGCTAACTAAACCTAACATAGACATAGGCTGATCTTAGGCTAAATAAACCTAGCATTGACATCATCTGAGCTAAGGCTAACTAAACCTAGCACAGATATAGGCTGAGCTAAGGCTAACTAAACCTAGCACAGACATAGCTAAGGCTATCTAAACCTGAACGTGAACTAAAATGTCTGCATCTGGCATGCTAAGGAACGGTCTAATCCTGGATATATTATGGAGATGAAAATAGGCAATCCTGGTAATAGAGCTAGGTGATATGGCCTAAATATAAAATCTCGATTTTTTTCACACTGATGGCCAATTTTCGATTTTAATCGATTTTTTTTTTTTTNACTGTCTCTAAACTGTTAAAAAGCAAAAAAAACAAATTCAAATGAGTATTTTCTTTATTAACATAATAAATTGTTGGGCTTTCTAACCAAAACCTTTTAAACTAAAAGGTTTCAGCAGTGATGTCCAGCTTCCTGTCTGCTGCCTCTTGATGCTCTGACATGTTACAATATTACATGTAACATGTATGTTACAGTATTCCACCTACAGACCCGTTTGCTGCACGCTTCATGGCGTGCAGCAAACGGGTCTGTAAAGTTTATAGGAGCTCCATGCCGTGAAGCGCAAAACCGAACAACTTCCAAATGATGAAGAGACGTTACCTGTTTTAGAAACGAGCTCATCTGCAGTCGAAGTGTTTGTTAGCATCTTGTTAGCACGTCTGATCAGCTGAAAGCTTCGTGGGCGTGACATCTATGAACATGATGGACAGTTGATTGGTAAGATTAATAACTACGTCTGTGTCCGCTGCAGGTGGGGCCGTGTACCCTCACAGACACGCAAAAGTGTAAACAAGGCTTGTAGGTTTAATGTGCACAAAACGGGAACAGGCTTGATTGAGGGAGAGGGACCCGCTGCCACATTTTCCTCTTTAAAAATAATTAGATAGTAGATGTTTTTTAAATCTCGATTTTATGATTCAGCCATTTTACACATCGTGCCAAAACGTAAAATCGAATTAATCGATTAAATCGATTTATCGCCCAGCCCTACCTAGTAATATTATTGATGTGATCACTGAAGGGCAGATCTGCATCAAATGTTACTACAGACCCTGAGATAGGCTCCAGCTCCCCTGTGACCCTCAACAGGACAAACGGGTAAAAAAAATGAATGGATGGAAATGGATGGTTTCAAACAGCTGAATATCACTGAATTGTCAAAATTTTGTCAGTCATTGTCAAAATTTGTTGAAATTTCCTCGAGGGGCAATCTTGTTTTCTTTGGGCCTAGGATTAGCATTTCCGTTTTGCCGACATTTAGGAGAAGAAAGTTCCTTGTCATCCAGCCTTTAACAACCACGAGACAGGCCTCCAGGTTAGAAAGCGCTGATTGATCATTTGGATCTATGGCCACATAAAGTTGAGTATCATTCAACATAGGAGTGGAAATTTACACTAAAACTGCAAATTAGGTCACCAAGCGGGAGTGTATAAATCAAAAAGAGTATGGGACCAAGTACTGAACCCTGAGGAACACTGAACCCTACAGGATAATGAGATGTCATATCGTTTAGTGAAACGAACTGAGTCCTATTTGTAAGATAGGATCAGAACCAAGAGACTGCCACATCACGGATTCCCATCAAGGTGATCAAGCAAAATATCATGGTGGACAGTATCAAATGCTGCACTAAAATCAAGGAGGATTAGAGCAGAGGTGGAGCCAGAATTACCAGTAGTAGTAGTAGAAGTAGGTCATTAACTACTTTGGTCAGGGCAATTTCAGTGGCCTGAAACCAGACTGGAAAGGTTCAAATAGGTTGTTAGAAGTAAGATAATCTATCAGCTGTTCAGATACTAAATGTTCCAGAATTTTGGAGAGGAAACGAAGATGCGAGATTGGTCTATAATTATTAAGAATGCTTGAATCCAGTGTTGGTGTTTTAATTAAGGGTTTGTGGCCCCTTTATAATTCCAGACACATCTTGTTTTGTCCCTCTCAGTCTGGCCAATCAGTCACAGTGACGATCCACTGTAACAGCCAATCACACTTTGTGTAACGAAGTTTCAGCAGACAGATAAATATCTGGTTAATTAAAACAAAAAAAAAAAAAAAANAAAAAAAAAAAAAAAAAACTTAATTAATACAGCTTGGTTGTTTTTTTTTTCTGATTTAAATAAACTTTATTAACATTCCCACGGTGATTTGAATGAAAAAGACAATAACAAAAAGGTTTGACATATTTATTCACAAGTGACCAAAGACAACATGACCATGACCAACATGTAATAGATTACATGTAATCTGATTACAATAGGATAAATACTAAAATGTGACCGTAACATGTTAAAACAGTTTACATTAGAATACAGAGTAGAAGAAAATAAGTCTGTAAATGCCAGTATCAGCACCATCTTTAAGCTAATTACAGAAAGACACACGCATACACACAAACACAGTTTTTGTGTGTGTGTGTGTGTNTCTTTAAGCTAATTACAGAAAGACACACGCATACACACAAACACAGTTTTTGTGTGTGTGTGTGTGTTTACACAAATACTTCTTTGTTGTTGGACATGACGTAAACTAATTGTAAAATACATGACAAAATACTTTATACAAATAAGTAATAAATTATCACAAATATAATTTAAATAATGTATTGAATTTGGAGAGGAAAATACTGGCAAATCTAAAAAAGAACTGTATATTTTCACGAGTAAATCATTTGACGTTGCCTTACATGGAATCAACATTCCTTTCAAATTTTCAAGTAATCATCTCAGTTTTGGCAGAAATATTTAAATAGACAAAGCTTTCATTTCACAGATCCATCGCTGTTTACTGCTACATTCTGCAGCATAAACATGTGGTNACAAAGCTTTCATTTCACAGATCCATCGCTGTTTACTGCTACATTCTGCAGCATAAACATGTGGTGACACTTCAGAAAAAAATGCACAGTCAGCGTTATCAGGAGGTTCCTCTGACCAGAAACTGAGAGAAGAACATAAAAAACATGATGATTAGATCATTGCTGACTGTTGTTATGATTTTTTAAAAATGATTTATCATGTTCAGAATATGTCTTACTTTTCATACACAGAGCTTCCATCAATCCAGGTCCATTTCCCATCAGTACGTGTCAGACCAATCCATGAGCCGCTGGTTGTACTGGTGGAAAACCACCGGATTTTCTGTGTCATGTAATTCTGGTGATCACAGAAGATAGTTATTGAAGTTGTTTTAACACGTACTTAAAAAAAAAAAAAAAAAAACACTCTGTGACTCTTTTATCTATTAAGAATTTTCAGAATTCACTTGTGATTTCATACAATTTTATCTGTCACTTTTCTTCTAGAATTTTCTGAATTCAGTCATGATTTGATGAAACTGTATTATCAAACGCCGTGTTGATGCTGATATCATCATCTCCATCACTTTTTCTCCCATATGAAGAGAAAATTTAGGTACAGTATTTAATATGAAAATACACTCCAGGATGTATTTCAAATGTAATTTGATAAACATATAAAACTGATTTAATCTGCATTCATTTGTCTGCAGTTCTCTTGAGCTTCTTCCTGTGTTCTTCANAAACTGATTTAATCTGCATTCATTTGTCTGCAGTTCTCTTGAGCTTCTTCCTGTGTTCTTCAATGCAAAATCATGACTAATAAAATTGTTGTGTCTGTACTTAATATTTCAAAATGCATTCCAAATGTACGATGGCGTATTAGGGCCATATAAGACGGAAAAAAAATGAGGGGGGCATTATTTTGAGTTTTCAAACTCGCAACTTTGCCAGTTTTTAAACTTGCAAATTTGCCAGTTTTAAAACCCAAAAATTTGCCCACTTTTAAAGTCCATATAATTATGATAATTTGATGATTTTGCACTAAAAGCACAAGTATTTCTTTATTGCTAAATCTGAGAGAAAAGTATAATTTAATAAGGTAATGTACTGCAGGCATAGTCACAACGTGAGGCGAATTGATTCCCGTTCTCATTTTTTCCCTTTTTCATTATTAAAAAAAATTAAGTTATTATTTAAAATTTTTTAAATGATTATTCATCATTAACAAATCATTTTCATTATTTGTTTTTAGTTTTTAAAGTCACAAATTTGTGAGTTTAAAAACTCACAAATCTGCCAGTTTAAAACCTGGCAAATTTGTGACTTTAAAAACTGGCAAATTTGTGAGTTTTTTGTGAGTACTTGATCTTATTAAATTATACTTTTCTCTCAGATTTAGCAATAAAGAAATACTTTTGCTTTTAGCACAAAATCATCAAATCATAAGCACACAGATCATCAAATTATCACAAGCATACAGACTTTGAAAACTGAAAAAAAGGAAACATTTGAAAAACTGAAAAAATTTCCACGTTTTAAATGTTGCAAATTTGCAAGTTTAAAAACTCAAAATAATGTCCCCCTCATTTTTTTTAATCTTACATGGCCCTAATACACCATTGTACAAATGCATTGTTCATCTATAGCACATATATGCTGCATTTCATAAATACTTTGCAAATTTAAATTCAGTGACAAGTTTTCTATTTGAAATGTATTTGAAACTGATTTCAAATATATAATTCTAAAAATACATTTCATGATGAAGTCTTGTTTAAATGGTATTTCAGGGACAAAAGAATATTTTTGCTGTAAAATGTAGTTTTCTCTGAAGATGTCGTATGTTAGAGATCTTTTTAAAGATACAGTCAGACAAAAAGAAATATATTTTTATTTTATATGGATCATTGTGTCAGTATCCTTCCTTACCAGTTCCTGTTGACTTCCTATAACAGCCAAATCTGAACCCTTGTTTCTGCAGTCTTCTTGAGCTTCTTCCCAGCTTCTCCACAGAGACACATCAGAGGTGTCTATTACTGCATAGCAGCTGGAGTTATAGTGGACTTCATTCCAGCCACCCTGACAAGCTTTGCATTGTTTATCTGAAGAATCTAACAAAGACCAGCAAATAAACAAAATATCTGCATTGTGACATTTGTTCATTTATTAAAACCAGATTAAATTATTTTAATTTTACCTTTGTTTTTGAGGCAGTAGGCATCAACGCTCCACTGAGCCAGAGTGATGTTACGCTCATTCCTCTCTCTCGTTATATTATCTATTTGTACGTTTAACATGCTGATGTTTATCTTCAGCAGCTGGATTTCCGCATCCGTGTCTGTGTCGTTGCTCTCTAGGGCAACAAAATCTCATGTCAGGTTGCTAATCTGGATTGTTGGATCTGGATTGGTTGCNTGATGTTTATCTTCAGCAGCTGGATTTCCGCATCCGTGTCTGTGTCGTTGCTCTCTAGGGCAACAAAATCTCATGTCAGGTTGCTAATCTGGATTGTTGGATCTGGATTGGTTGCTGATGATCTTTTGAGGTTCTGATCGAGCTCCAGTAGAGCAGTTTATTTATCTTTATACTGCTTCAGATCACTTACAAACTTTGCACCACTCTCATGTAATACTTTCATCACTGCAGAATGATCATTAGTTCCTTCATAAGATAGCAATGTGGAAATGTTGGGTTTTTTCCACCATCATAACCTTCTCCTGCCTGTTCTCCTGCAGCTGCTTGACTTCCTGTCAGACATAAAGTCACACAGTTGCTGCTTCTTTGTGCACATTTTAACCAGCATTTGTGTGTTTTTACCTTCACTAAAGAGGTTATGTTGTCACCTGGGTTTGTCTTTGTCTGTTTTCAGCAGGATACCTTTACTGATGGAATTTTGTGGATACTATAGGTAGGTCATGGGTCAAGGGAGACTAGATTAGATGCTGAGGCAGATCCAAATAATGATTCATCTTTAGCATTGTAAGAGAGGGCATTTGTCAATTAAAAAAAAAAATCTCAAAACCTAAGATATTAATTTTAATGAGAAAATTCAGGCATGGGTATCATATGACGAACAATGCTATTTAGCCCAGATCAAGTTATTGATCAAATTATCATCAAATTAAATATAAAACTATTACCAATTTAAAGCTAATATTGATTTTGACATATTTGCAAAGCTTTAGATATAGATACAGAGGAAGATGATGTTAGCCTACGTCTTCTGTCTCCTAGAATGTTGTAATAAATATTTAAAACAATGATAGTTTTTTGTCCATTGTCTGACAGCAGGTCAAACAAACTGAGATAGAACAGTTGCAGCTTCTGACAGGAGACACGTGGCAAGAGTTCCACTAATTATAAAAAGAGAAACTTGAACTACCCCTTTAGATCCTACTTCCACAGTAATCAGAAATGGGTGTGTGCATGCAGATCATTGGCCTGTGTGTACTTACGGTAGACAACAATAGCAATGACGGCCGACAGCAAGATGACACAAAGAATCCCCAAGCAGCACGCTAAATGCCGGCACTGATGACCTTTGTTTGCTGCTTTCCCATCTGGAGAGAATCCTGCTGAGAGCAATAAACTTAATGTGGGCAACATTGCCAGCTTCCTGGAGTAGGCTCCTGAGCTGAGCCTGGGGATCCTTTCGATGGTCCATCCCCTGAACTGTTACACAGCTCCAGATGTACAACTACAGCACATTTCCAGCCCTCATAAATCAGCTGATTGTAGTTTATAAAGGTACAAAATGCAGTAAATGCATGACAACCATGTCATACCGTTGTAACTTTAAGGTACAGCCTAAGCAGCAGGAACTGTTTTTCAAATTACACATTAATGTTCTTTCTTTACAGAGAGTGCACTGCTGCAAAATAAATAGTTGAGTTTATTTTTTGTAGGGTTAGCAGTCTGCTAACAGCTACTGCTGCTGGCTGTAGAGCAACAGCAGTGGCAGCAGTACCAATATACTGACAATATTAGCAGGAGTAGTTATAACAGAGGATTTTAGATGTTTTAATAGTAGTAATGTCATCATCCCCTTTGGTACATGTGACATCTGCAAGCTGTGTACACATGTTTAAAAAATGTCCGGCTTACCATGTTTGTTAGCAGGTTGCTCATTTATTTCGCTCCTCGTTTTCACTTCATCGTATACAGTTTCCTCCTGCTTTTTACCTGAAAGATGAAAATCAACCACTGGTTAATCTGCTGCGGTTTGAAGCATTTTGAAACACATTAAGACAAACTAAACATGTTTAAATTTTCTGCAGAAATTGTAACACATGGTTTCCTCTTTTCAGGACTTGCTATGTGTGGTTTCTACAATGTTGTCACGTGATGTTCTGGAATGTTGCTTTGGGTGGTTGCTAGGGTGTAAATCTGAGAGTAGTGTGTGTGTGTATGTGTGCACCTATGTATCAGTGCCTGTCATTTTTTGTGTGAGTAACTGTAACGTGCATGAATGTGCACATGAATGTGCAGGTATGTGTGCACGTGTCTCTGCATCTGGATGTCTGTGTGCACGTTTTGAATGTGTATGTGGGGTGCATGTGGATGTGTGTATATGCTTATGTCAGTGTTTGTGTTTGTCAGAATCTGACAAACACTTTGTCAGAAATAGGTGCTTGTGTGCCTGTGTGTGTGTGTGTGTGTGTGTGTGTGTGTGTGTGTGTGTATAAGGGGGAGAGAGAGAGAGAGAGAGAGAGAGAGAGAGGTTTGTACACTGAATTTGCCTGAATTTTGATGAAATTTGTTGTGGCTATTCATAGTCCCCAGAGGATGAATCTTTGTGTTTGATGACTCCATCACCTTTCCTGTAGCATCACCATCAGGTAAAATATCCACTTGTGCATAATATATCAAAATCTAATGATCTTGTCATTTACTGAGTACATTCATGCTCCCCAGAGTTTGTACCTTTTGGGACACATCATGAGTTTTCCTCCAGCATCTCTGTTATATAAAACTTCACAACTTAATGTTCTGCTCAAAATGTTCTTATTGTGGAACATAAATATTGCAGCCTGTAGGGGCAGTCAAAGGACCTTTAGACTTTAATTCTTGTGCAACAGGATAGATGAGCGATCGTCTGACCTGATGTGTCAGAGTATCTTTACATTTTAAAATTAAATATAAAATACTCATCAGGTGTTCAAATCTTCTGGAAGAGGGCATCAACTCTCATGAAAACTCTCCACTGCAACCCAGGATGATGAAATTTTATCTCAACTTAGAATCTCACATGAAAGGGGAAACTCTGACTTTTAAACCTTTAAATGAGGAAATAGTTTACAAAAGGTATTTCTTTACAGGTTTTCCAGACTGATTTTAGATTGTTGTAGTCAAGCAAGAATCTTTATTCTTTGGTTCAGTAAGTCCATCAGTTTACACCTGATATATTGAGATGTGCCAGAACATTTTGACTTATAAATCTAATGAATCCTGATTAAAATTGACTAGTAATTAAATGAAACATACTATGAATGCAATAGTTGTTACCTCTGCTAAGAAGGTTTTCATCCACACTCGTTGTTTTGATGGTTTGGCCTCGTGCTTACATGTTATATCACTTATCAATATTTCAAACTGATTTTTAGTCACTGGGTTTNTTTGGCCTCGTGCTTACATGTTATATCACTTATCAATATTTCAAACTGATTTTTAGTCACTGGGTTTGAAACTTATTTTACTTTAGTACTTTGAAAGCATTTACACTGAGTCATGCTAGTCAAGAAAATTACCCTTTAAAATTAATTCATAATTCTAATACATACATATATGTGTGTGTGTGTGTGTGTGTGTGTATAAATATATATATATATGTATATATACATATATATATATATACACACACACACACAGAAAGAGAGATAGAGAGAAAAATTCTGGAAACTCTAAAAATATGTGAAACATATATGCTGTATATACAACATCATGAAACATTTAGAAGATTTCTAATTGTAGAAAGTTCTTAAAAGCCTTTTAAAAAGTCTGGAGAAAAAATTCTTGAAAAGTCTGCCAAATAATCAAGCAAACAAATACACAGTATCTGATGTGGCATGAGTTTTTGTATGTTCTTGAGATGTGCTGTGTGGACACTTACCTTCAGGTGAAGGATTTTTACCACTTTGAAAGACAACTGAAGCATAGTTCACGTCTGCGTCTTCCATCACTGCAGCTCTGATCTGCTTTCTGTCGATTCTGTCTCGTGTTCTGTCATTTCACGGTGATTAAGCCATGGTACACACAGTACAGCCTGAGAGCAGAAGTGATTGCTTCNTCTGTCATTTCACGGTGATTAAGCCATGGTACACACAGTACAGCCTGAGAGCAGAAGTGATTGCTTCCTCCGTTTGCTTGAGTTTATCCATCTGAACCTTCAACTGACCAACTTCTGCATTTGGCTGAATTTGTGTAGAAAATGATTTGCATCACTGACTGGCAGGATGTGGATTATGTTCCTGCAACTGTGCATCACTAACTGTTAATGTAATAAGCAGGGATGTGCATAGACATTTTGAGGTGCATTTTGAGAGACCACAATCTCCACCCTGACACACTACATCATGAAAGTCTGTTATGACATCGCTTGTGCACGCAAACCCCAACACTCCAAAATTGTAAGTGGCTGACGAATATCTATAAAGAACTGCCTGAATGCTGATCATTCAGCTATCCCTAATAAATGAGATGAGATGATATGAGATGAGATGAGATTTTATTTCATGGGGGAAATTTGCATGCTGAAGATCAACAGCTATATTTTCCTAACACTTTATTGGAGATCATTAAAACTTCATGCATTAACTATTTACATTAACCTATGCAGTAACCATGCTGTTAAAGAGTGATTTCTTTCTGTTCCTGCTTTCCCTTAACTATTTTTTTTAAAATTTGCTTTGAGTCAGAGCATGAGGTCATTTTTATTTTATATCTTCTATATGTGACCTGCAAAGGGTCTGCAGATGAAAATGAGCTCTAAGCTAATTCTGGTACAATATTTCAAATGGCAGTATTTATGTTTAATATTGTATATGGTCCCTTTTAAATAAATATAATTTTTTTAAAGTGCCAAACACCTAATGAATCATAAATGAATTAAAACTATTGCTTCTTATCTATCACAACTTATCAATCAAATATGGCAGCTTAAATATCAATTACTGAATGACTGGACGAGACATTCTGACCTTTTCAGTGGATCATGTCAAAGTGGCACAACAACCTAACATATAGCCTGAGATATAATCATAAGGTATAAAAGTAAAGGGAAAATATCTAACTCGATAACAAATGTAAAAATGGGAATGTAAAAGTGTTTCATGTTTGCAGTTTTACTACAATCAGTGAATTTATGTAGTTACTCAGCATCATGCACGATCAATGACGTAATTACATGTTTTGCCCATTAAAATAGCAGATAAAGGGCTTCATCTTGGATTTGAACCTGGGATCTCTCATACCCAAAGCGAGAATCATACCCCTAGACCAACAAACCTTATACATGTGTTCAGTCGCCGTCAGTCTCACATACTTGACTATATGCCACATTGTGTGGATTCTGCTGCTGTTCTGTCTGAATGCTTTAAGTTTTCTTGTGACTGAGTGCCATCTGCTGGCATTTGGTGGCACTGCAGCTGGTTATTTCTACCAAAATGTGACTCTTTGCCACTAAACACCACAGCAGCTGATTTTACGTGATCTTCAGCTTCCACAGCTCACATCTTCTGTCCCCACAGTCAGCAGGCTATTAACATCCCACCACAGGACATCCAGAGTGAGGTGCGGCCTACCAGTGTGTTTTTTGCATAATATATTTTGTGTGGATGTAGTAACTCTTACAAGGAAAAAAAAATCCAGTCATATGATACATTATGAATATGGTGAACTTGAAAAACAACAATTCGGCTTGGTGG
>VXCM01005216.1:6745-54296 GCA_014773175.1 Lucifuga dentata
AAAAAAAAAAAAAACATGTCATTAGTAATTTAGCTTTATCTAAATGAAATTATCACTTTTTTCTGTAAAGTTTACACATTGCCACAATTTTATAAAAAACTTCATTACATTATTATCATTATTATTATTATTATTATTATTATTGTTATTATTGTTATTATTATTATTATTATTTCATAACTCTGGCCAGTTTCTCTCTGTGCAAGCAATGGATTTTGCTATTAACAAAGCTATTCAATATTGACTAAAAGCGCAATTTTTTTTTTTTTTTTGAAGACTTAAAAGCACTCTATCAGTATGTGAGAACTTCCATTGATTTGCGTGTCTTTTCTCAGTCCTGAGGTGACACGTGTCCTTGTAGAGTCAATGATTAACACTTCAGTCAGTCGGGGCTGTCAATATCTGGTTATGACTCACTCCCAGAACTTTAGACATTAGATTTTGACATTTTGTCTTCCTGCTGCTTAGCTCTCCATATCTCCTTCTTCTACTATTCTTCTATATTTAATTTAATCTTTAATCTCCAATTATTTTGTCTCTTTCCTTCTCACCAAAATAAAAACATTACTGGTGTTTTTTCCTGCATATCAAAATCCAAGGTGGGCCACCCAAGCATTAGCATCACACTGAGGCACCAAGCTAAGTAAAGATTACCTAGATGTCCTCTCTCTCTCTCTCTAGCTGTGTCCTCCAGCTCTTCCTGGGGGGGTTTGAGGGATTTCCAGGTTAGATGGGATATGCCTAATCTCTCCGTTGTGTTCTGGGTCTACCTCAGTGTATAGAATACATCTCCAATAATGTGTTCAGGAGGCATCCTAATCGGATGCCTGAGCCACCTCAACTACAGTAGCTCCTTTCAATATTAATGAGCAATGGTTTTACTCTGGGATTCATGCAGATATCTTAGCTCCTCAACCTGTCATTTTCCTTTCTGTCATTAACCAAAGCACCACACAGGTGAGAGCTGGAGTGCAAACTGATGTTCCAACTCTCATGGTCAACCCTGACTATGTAATAATAGCTCCTAATGAAGCAAAATTTTTCATGATTTTATCAAACAAGTAAAATCATTTTTGCTGAAGTTTTGGCAATGAAAACCCTTGATTAAAGGTAAGCTATTAGAACAGTGTGGGTAACATTAGAATTAAGCCTGGTTTATGCTTAATGTAAATGTGGAGGCAACGGTAGGTGCACTGTAAATATGATGTATAGCTGCTGAAAGCCGGCTGTAGAAGTCACTTTTGAGGGTTGCTTGCTCAGTCATTCACCACTTAATTTTTGAAACAAATCATGTGGACAAATAACTTTCTCGTCTTGCAGCCAATGGAAGTAACAGCAATTTTCCCTCTTCTTTAATCAACAACAACTCTCTTTTTGACCATCTCTATGTTTTGTTGTGGGCTGCCTAAACTGGAAACTACTTCTATTTCTGCTGGGTTAGTTTCTGGGGCGGTTAAGAGCGGCTTTTTCCTACAGTGCCACTGAAAGTCCCAGAATTGAAGTGCGAGGTCGTCATTCGTCATAAAGTGTGAGAATCATGAATGCCAGGACACGGAGACATTCTGTTTCAGAGGTATCTGTGTCCACGTCAGCTTTGTGTCTGCATTAAGCATAAACCAGGCCGTAGGTTGTCAAGGCTGAATATGTACCCCTCCCCCTTAAAAACACAACCACAGGACTCAAAGACATAAGGGAGCAAAACAGTGTCCACTTTTAGCCTCTACTGTATCTGTGTCATGTCTCTTAGGCCTGCAGACCTTTACACAGTTTAGATGATGCCAGAGGGAAGAACACTTGCATTGCATTCCCCCCNTACATACATACATTCCCCCCCCTCACACATAAGCACAACCCTTATCATCTAACTCACCAAACCAATCCCAATGCCAAACTGATGCCTGATTTATTTTTGTCTAAGTGCCCTGATGCACCAAACTGGGCACATCATCTACATCATAATGTGGGTTCATAAATAATTGAGCAAATGAGAACAGGTGGTTTCAGATTTTTGGCTTCTAATTAGGTGTATTTATTGCCCCCATGTTAAAATATTGACAACAGTAACAAAATACCTACTTTTGCATGTTTCTGTCCAATATGAAGCAGCTCAGTTCTGTGAAAATTACATTGTCACTGTTGCCTAGATACAGACACTGCTGAATTCTGTAAGATATTCCAATTCAAGGTCCTTTAAGTCCTCCCTGAAAATTCAGCTTTGGAAAACATACTATGTGATTCCCAGAGCCAACTGCACTGTAGAGTAGGCAATGTATGTTGAAATAGATTAATATATTACAAGTGGCATAGAGCACCTCAAATGGCTAAAACATTGCCTTTTAATTTTAATCTCCACAGCAACAACATATTATAGTTGTATCAAAATCAAATAAAGCTGTAATCAAACCACTGACTTTTAATAGATGCTAAGGAAACAGCATGTGTTTTCATTCAGAAAGTATTTTCAGTCTGATACTTCGGATTTCAGGGCATTGAAATCTGAATAACCACAAGACCCTATTTGGCAAAATACTGGCCTTCAAATTTGTGATAGTGACAGTGTCAGAAATTTAGGATGACAATCTCACAACTGACTGCTGCTACAACCTAGCCGACCAATAAGAATGCAGCAACAAATGACGTGCCGGTCAAAGTGACACTGACACTGTTAACGCAATTTTGAATAACAACAACAAGCACCCAAACTGAAGAGATGGAGGTGAAATGTGTAAAATGGAATTTGTGGGAGCGCGACAAAGAAGAAAGTCTCGTTGATGGAAAAAGCCGTGTTTATATGATGTCTCCTCCAGCAGTTGCCATGTCTGCTCGAAGAGAGAAATAGCAGAGGAATTACAGCTCCCCGGTGAGTAGCCGGACTGGGTTCACATTCTCCTCCTCCTCTTTGGAGTTTTTTCGATACAGAGAAGTCAAGGTTTGCTTTTTGTTTAGCTTCATTATTTTCCACAAGAGCGGCGCAGATCGATGACATACACTTGACGATGATTTTCTATGCTTGCATATTTTGCTTTCGACTTGCATTGTAACCTACAATTCAGCAAGAATTATTAATGCCCAGTCTACATATATCAAACTTGATATCATACACAAGTTTATTAGACCCATGTCACATAATGTGGCTTGCAGTGAACTTATAAGATTGTTGTAATCACACAGTCTGTGGGAGCCTTTAGAGAATACAGTCTGAGGAAGGTGAGCCAATGCCAACATGTTGTAAAGAAAACACTTTACAACATACAGCAGAAAGAACCTTGAGATAATCTCCATACAGATGCACAAATGGACCCAAATAAGGACACAGAATCATGTTCAGCAATTGAAAAGGAAGCACACATACACATATACACACACGCACATCCTCCAGCATCACCGTTTAAAATTTTGTTTGGCCTGTGATGCACATATGCTGCCTGCATTCTACTCCCATGAATCTATGAAGTTTTAATGTGAAAAGTGGCAACCTCCATTAGTTTGCTTTGTTCATTTAAATGATGCAACATAAATATCTGTCCGGCCATTGGAGTGCTGCTAATTTTTCACTGACATTTTCACCTGTCTCTCTGGTTGTTTGTATGTGTGTATGTGTGTGTGGGTGTGTATTAGCGAACACATGCTTGTGAGTGTTTTGTATAAGTTGAGGTTTGAGTATGTTCACATATGTCCTTGTGTCTGTGTGTAATGAGGTGGCACATTGGTGGCATCTGTAACAGGGCTGAAACAAAAACCTCATCTGGGATCTTGCTTTAGCAGTACATATGGTCATGTTTAATTCTTACACCTTGTAGTACGGAGTGAAAAAAAGAGTGAAAGAGGTCTCTATATTGTGTGAACGGGTTATTAGGGCTATTGTATGTATGTGTGAATTACTCTTGTTAAACCAGTTTCATGGTCTTTCATCAATACGCTTCACTTGGGGTGTCAGCAGCAGTGTGGGTGAATAGGAAAGAGAGGGAGGGGAATATGTCTAAGGAGAAGCTTAGCCAGTGTGTGTGTGTGTGCGTGCGTGCGTGTTCGCCCATGGTGTTAATCAAAACAGATAAAAGCAGCAAGGGAGTGACAAAGACAGACCTAAGGCTGACACAGTTTGACTGAACACACGTCTCACACATGCATGTGCACACGCTCACACACACACACACACACACACACACACACACACACACACACACACACACACACTGATTACAGCAGTATAAACAGGAAAGATATCAGTCTCACTGGTGGGTGACAGTGATTTCACAGGAAGGAGAAACTGATATAGGCAATTACACACACACACTGCTCTAACTACATTCCTCTGATCTACTACTATACCCTCTATGCAGTTTAACTGGAACCTCGAAAAAATGCACCAAAAATGAACCATCTTATTTTTTTTTAAGAATCCTCAGTAAAGATGTTTCTAGTGTTTGAATTACAAATGGTGAAGCAAAAATGTATAAAGGGAGAAGAGCCTGGCACTCCAGATATGGAGAAAGAAAAACACTTTGCAGTCAGCTTGTCAGAAGAGATGTTACAGTAGCTCATATGGTCTCCGAGCGACAAAAAGCAAAGGAAATATCAAAACCAAGAGTCTGCTATACATAGTGTTATTTTTAGTCTTATTCCACATAGATAATTTCTCCATGAATAAAGGCATATGTAATTGGATAATTTTTTTTAAACAAAACACTTTAACGTTCTCCTCCCTCTCCCATGCTGTTCTCGTCACAGGGAAATGCTTTTTCTCTGGAGGAGGTTGGGAGGGAAATATTTTATTTTTCACGTTGTTTATTTTTTCCTTCCTGGTTTGCAAATCTTTAGCCTCCAGCCAAGTGCCGTTAATTAGGTAAACAAGTAGTTCCCAGCATGATCCAAATATGCTGTGTGTCTGTGCCATGTGTGTTTGTAGCCATCTGTGTATGTGTGTATCTACTAGTGAACACATGTGTGGGTGAATGAAAAACCAGCATAAGGCACTACAACAAACAGTAATAGAGTACATGGAGAAATAGAGTTGAAATACACATCGTGACAGGAAAATCAAGAGGTAACTTATTCATGAAGTCATGCATTATTGAAAGGTAGCATTTGAAAGGAGGCAAAACAGTTCAAAAGGACCTGAAAAGATTTCTTTAAGTGCCAGTAACTGCTCTATGCTTTCAGCGAAAAAGAGAATGAAAAAGAATAATAGAAAAGAAGAAATAGATATTTAAAAATGGGAGCATGAGGAAGAGAGAAAGAGACAGAGTGAAAAACATGACATTCCCTTTCTGTGCGTCAGGCCCACTGGTGTGTGACATGTCGGTCTCAGTGTGGACTTCTTGTCTTTTTCCCTCCTGATGTGTTTTTTTTCCTTCCATCACGCTATCCACTTCTTCAAAATCCTCTATTCCACCTTCCTTCAGTTCCTTGTAGTTGCTCAGTGTTGTTGTATCTCAATCTTTTTTTTCCCCTCACCCAAATACACCCCCCACTCACTCACTCACACACCACCATCACCTCCCATTCACACATACACACTGCCCACTTATCCTGTGTGTATTGGAAATCTTCCAAACATGTTCATCGATTTATCTGTCATTATGGTCCAGATAGCCTTGAACAGGATGTATATTGATTAATTAACAGGTGGTGGTCTATCATTGTTTATTGCTACAATTAAACCCAACGACAAATAAGAATTTAAACAAATTTTTTTAAATGCAGAATGCAGCTAATGTAGCTTTTACACTTTATCGTTTGTTGGCCAATAATTTTCTCATCATGTTTTCTGAATATTCCTTCACTGACAAAAAAACAACAAACAACATGGTCTTGGATGATAACACATCAACATAATAATGGACACAAACACAACACCAACAAAAGGGTGGCTGTTTTATCTCATATCTTAATATCTGCTGAGCCCTCTGGTTACTTCATTATTACAGTCTCCTACAGTTTGGCCACATTTTGTTCAAACTCACTGAATTTTATTTTGCAATTCTGGTGGTATTCCTAAAGCTTTCAGAAATACCAAATATGGCACATTAAAGTAAATTTTAGAATTAATTAGAATAAAATTAGAATAAATTAGAATAAAATTAGAATAAAAAATAAGACTTAAAGGGGTGACATTTTTCTCATTCAATATATCATATGCATCATTTCAACATATTTTCTCCAAATTCAGCCTGTTATATTTGGTATCTTTGAAAAAATTTTCCAAACAATGAGACTTTATAAAGAATGGAGATGCAAAATTATTGAGTTCTAAGAGGTTCATTAAACAAACCAATACAAGTGTAACAAAATGAGGGAGAGACTGATATGAGAAAAGAAGCCAGTTTAGGTATGATCGAGCTACACATCAGCACAGACATGGATTTAACAATCAGTCTGGAGCTTTTTTAAAAGAAGAAACATCAATATTAAAACAAAACCAAAGATATAATAATAGACTTGATGATGTTTCAGAGGCCTTACAGCTCACATGTAGTCATACGTGATATTTACCCTGCAACATTACAGCTGGATTTTGCCTAAATAGAACAGGAATGTGACTTATGCTGTTGTTGATTGCTATACAATGTTTTGATCCAAGGCCTTCATCAGGTGTTTTTCACAGGAAGAAATATGAGTCTTTTAGATTAAAAATAAATAAATAAAAAGTAAAAAAAAAAAAAAAAAAAAAAAAAAANTTTTTTTTTTTTTTTGCCCTTTTTTTCCACACTGACCTGTAATTACTATTGTCCCACATACTCACTGTTGCAATGCTGTCGTTGTGTCAATCACCACTAATTAGCTGACTGGACGGTTACATCATAAACTGTGGAGCTGAGCTATTTGAAGAGTCACTCATTATTTGCGCACACCTAAAGCTCCCCTTCTCTGGTGAAGGGAGACTGACTGTGGAAATGTGAAATTAGTTTCTCAAGGTTAAATACACATTGTGAGACAGATGTTTACACCTTCCCATCAAAGTGTGGGAGGAGGTAGTCAGTGACCACAAAGTAAGGTGTTCAAAAAACAAAAAATTATCTATCTATCTATCTATCTATCTATCTATCTATCTATCTATCTATCTATCTATCTATCCATCTATATATATCCTTGCTGTACCTTGGTTTTTTGCCCAAAAAGCCTGCTCTGTTGAGCTGGCAACACCCTGCAAAATACAGATGCTGGCCAAACACTCACTCACAAGCTTTGTACTTTGTGAGTGTGTTTAACAAGTGAGTGTGTAGCCAGGTAAATTGTTACATGTTACATGTTGCTGTAGGGACTAATGATGATAACAAAAAAAAAAAAAAANAAAAAAAAAAAAAAAACAAAAAAGAAAAAAAAAACTTTGCAGCTTTGCCAAATGGCAACAAGTCTACCCCAATTATCAGGTTTTTCTCTATTGTAAATTAAAATGTGATACTTTGAGTGCTGCTTTTTCCAGACTCATTGGAGAGGTGATGCACACAAATGATGCCCCTGGTGTCACAAACTGGCCAAAGGTAAGTGACAAAAAGGAGGACTCACGCATGGATATATGCTCAAAAGAAAATTTATTAAATTTAACTAAACAGATAACAAAAGATGTCTGTAATTATCAGCAGTGAGTGCAGTGTGCAGATGAGTGATTGGTAAAATAATATATAAATAAACAACAAACAAAGCAACAAGCAAACCCAACTGCATGTGGATGGAGGTCTGGAAGTAAGAGAAGAGAGAGCGAGATGTTAGTAAAAAAAAAAAAAAAAAAAAACTTAAATAGGCTTGAGTCCCTCCTTACCGAGGAGGACAGGATCACCTGATGACCCTGCCAATTCTGCCTATTATCTGCTCATGCAGAATGCTGAACCACTCAGTAAGCAGAGGGGGAGAGATATTACACTGGTAAAGTACACAAAGAAAATTGACGGTCCTGAGGAGGTTCAGTGATGTAGAGAGGAAAGAGAAGTTTTAATTCTTATCTTATCATTTTTAATTCAACTAAATGAACTGTGTGTGTCCTATATGTTAATAGAATGTCACCATCTCCAATACTCCCACTCATTTTCACGACATAAACTGAAAAGATGTCTGGAATAGTCATAACCAACCGATCTGACTTTCACAAGAACATACAGGTGTGCAACTATTTTGCAGGTGCTAACTGTGCAGAATTTAAGGTAGCCAGTGGATATTTCAAATGTAGTTGTACCACTCAATGTGCTCCACTCAAATTATACCACTGTAGACACACATAGGTACCTGCCACATTCAGATGTCTGTATAGGGAGCTAATGATATGAAATGGCATATCTTCATACATGCAAGCAGTTGGTCAGAATCAGACACTAATCTATACTTTGAATCTTTTCTCTGAATAAAATAGATGTGTCTCCCAGCTGAGGAATGTAAAATGAAAGTGAAAAAGACAAGCAAAGCATAAACAGAGTATTTGTGAGGTAGGAGAAGTCTGTTTGGCGTATAGAACACATGTATGCTGTATGTGCTAGTCACCAATCACACTGATGTTAACAGTGACACAAATAGTAATGGAAATAGCAATAAATCAACAATAAAATGTATCAATCATTGCTGCGTTTTCCAATTTCACTCATACTTCTCTTTACTAAGAGAAAGTGCTTAGTAAAGTTTATTTGTGTAACGCTTTCTTGAGAAGCTCTATACAAATAAAGTTTACTTAGGTACTTACTTATTGACTGCTGCTACTCTACTGGTTTGATGGTCGTGATAAATGATGTGATTGCGTTGAATGATTTAATAAGAGTCTGACCAATGACAAGTTCAAACATGACATGCTTTGAAAAGACTTCTCAACTAAGAATGGCTCTCACCCAGTATTTCCACTACTTGTATAAAAGAGCCTTTGAAAGAATCAATTTATCACTACACCAAAATTTTAATGTGTTGCTGAGGTGACACTCCATCTAATAGACTTTACCTTACTTTGCAGTCACCATTATACCAAACAGGCAATAAAAAAAACCTTACTGTGTCTGAAGAAAATGCCACTTCATCAGTGCAAGACCCACAGAGATAAATCCTTACTCTACATCTTGTGTGCACAAAAACATGCTCATGCACACCTAGAATACCTTAATGACATGTACATAGAAAAAAAAAAACCACATAGATCAAAAGCCTAATGTATTGTCAGCAAGAAAGTGATGTGGGATCATGCATGGAGAAAATCTTACCTGTGGAGGGTGATGGCAACTTAGTCCAAAAAATGCTCTGGGTGGGTGGAAAAGACTGATGTAGAATTGATAATGGAACAGATTGACATAATGATTAGTGGCCTTCTGCCATTCTTTCTGACACAAACCACAAAATGTGCTGGTCTGGGCCTCTGGTTGCTATAGTCACAGAACTATGAATACAGAGGACAGAACAAAAGAACATGGCATCCCATGTACTGTACCATTACTTGTTCTTCAAATGTCAATTGATGTTCAAGGTCTTAGAAGCCAAATTTTCTTTTGTGTAAAATAATGCTGCATTCCACTTATCTCGGAACTCTGATTTTTCTGACCTCCTACTTGGAAAAATGCGCTGGAATGGAACTTGAAGTTGGAGCTCCGACTGGGAAACTTGGATCAAAATTATGTACCCCGACTTCACAAGGAACTGCCAACACTCAACATTAGCAGTGCCCGTGGAAGCGAGCTTTGTGAATGGAAATGATCAGCTAACAGCCAAATAAAGTATTTTTTCTTGCNCCCGTGGAAGCGAGCTTTGTGAATGGAAATGATCAGCTAACAGCCAAATAAAGTATTTTTTCTTGCTTGTCATTGATTCAATTTCAGGTGTTGAACATGGGTGTGTGTGTGTGTATGTGTGTGGGGGTGGGCTGATGACGAAACTAGCTGCACTGCGTCAACTGTCAACTCTCAGTCAGACATTCGGTTTCACACAGAAAGCAGTGAATTTTGACTCACTGTGTTGCAGCAATATCCCGCAGAAAATACAAATAATGCATATGAAAAGTGACAAGTAGAATTTGCTCAGAATCCAGAGACAGTTGTGGTTCAGTCCGGATCCGGACCAGAGTCCAGATTTTGAGGATGACTGGCATTGACTCTCAGTGTATTGCCCAAGCATGAGTATTTTGGATGTAAATGATAATGTATCTAACTTTCTTTAGGAAATTTGAAAATTGCATTGAATGAGAGGCAACATCTGATTGGTGTGGAATTGCTTTGCACATCTTGCAGGTCACTGAAGCTCATCACGAGATATTGAATTAGCCAAAGTTAGTAATTAGAGTCAATTCAAGTCAAGTTTATTTGTATAGCCCAAGATCACAATACAAAAGTTCAAAGAGCTTTACAGATCCACACATTAACAGTTCCCAACCCAAACCAATAAAGCTCTATATGAAGATGAAGAAAAACTCTCTCTCTCTAAAAAAAAAAAAAAACNAAAAAAAAAAAAAAAAAAATGGAAGAAGGTTACATAATGTGTGTAGTCATCACTGTAGCTTCCTGTTTGTTACAGCCAATTTCAAAGAAATGCCACCTGCATCAAGTTGCAGTATCTTGAGTTTGTAATTAACCAGGATTAAATATGGTACTGAATAGTATCCATAGCAACATGCATCATTGCACCATCAAACTAGGTGGCTGTGAAAAAAAAAATGCCTTATATACTCGACTATAAGCCGATCTTGACTATAAGCCGACCCCTGATTTTAACCTCCAAATTTAACTTTTTACAGAAACCCGTATATAAGCTGACCCCCCAAAGTTGCTCCATCAGTTTATTTGTTTAGTAAATTAGCCTACCTTTTTTTCTGGGTATTGTTATAGAATTTCTGTGATTTTCTGAAACTAATCCACGTACGGGTTGTGGTGGCTGTTTTAAAACTTCACCGCTTTAACGGGGCTTCTCTTCCTGATGCACACCGGAATGATAACATCGCGCTCTTGTTCTTTTCGTGGATTATTTATTTTCAAAATCAAAACAACAAAACATGACATGAGGTGAGGTAAATAACTATACAGCTGCCCTGTTCCTCCAGCTGAGCGTCTATAGATCCTCCATGACCGGAGCCAGTACGTATCATAGCCGGATCATACCGGCACTTCACAGAGCCGGCTCTGATCAGTCAGTCAGTCAGTATATTAAAACATAATAACTTATTTGATTTCACTTTTCCCAAATTAAATATTTTAAACATTTGATAATTAACCAAGAAATGGCTCTAACACCAGTAGCAGCAAACATGATATTTATTTCAGCAGGTGATTACGTTAGCCTTACTGGCCTCCGCAAAATGTGCTTAATAAGATGTTTTGTCAGGAAATATCTCATTATAAGGGATGATTTAAACTATTTTTCATGGACAGTAATTGGTAGTATTTCCACGCCTGGAAATTTCGATCTGATTTGAATTACTCGACTAAAAGCTGACGCCCCCATTTGCGTTGTGAAATCTGGTGAAAAAAACTCAGCTTACAGTCCAGTATATACGGTGTATATATATGTGTGTGTGTGTGTGTGTGTGTGTGTGTATGTATGTAATTTNTTTTTTTTTTTTTTTTTTTTTAAACTGGAAACCAGAAAAAAATAACATTTAAATTTTACAGCAATAAATATCACACATTGTAATTTTTTGGTAGCAGAAAAAGAAGCATCATTGTTTTACACCACGGTCTTATAGAAAAATAACAACATGGTTTTCAAATTATCAAGGTATGTTTGTCTTTTATTCAGCATTTGACTGAGTACTGTTATTATAGCACAACACAAGCTCTGTAACTTACTTTAACTGCATTCAGGAAATAAAGTCACACTGCCTGCATTAAACAAACAACATGCACTTTCCCATAATAATCGAATCCAGTATTCTAAGACAATGGCTCCACTTTCAAAAGTCACAATGTCAGAAAATGCTATTACCATTAGACTGAATTGAGTATTATGTTCTATATACCAATATTTACCCTTTGACAGCCAATAGGATGATAAAATTAATGGAAACTGCAAATGGGAGGAAGTAAAGACACACATTTGATAGTTTTTATGTATAATAATAATAATCCAATTTGCCTGCCACTCTGACTGATTGCAATCAGCAAGTCCTTTGCTTCTGTATTGAGTCTGAGGCAAATGCTGCAGAAATCTAATTAAATGGCATTGTGTTTGTGTCTACATGAGGCAGTCCACTTTATTGTTTATTGTAGAGCTGAATGACTGTGTGCATGTGTATGTGTCATCTCTGCTTTTCTCCCTGTCCGCCTTGTCCTTTATTATGTGACGCCATCCTCTTCTGCTGCCAGACAGATTTCTTTGTGAAACTCAGAAATCTCCAGTAAACACTGTCCATCCTTTTTTCAGACCACTCTAATCAACAAAAAAGCTTGGTAAATATGAGAAAAATGGAAACAAAAAACTTATCTTTCTCTGGCTGGAAAAAAAAAAAATAAAATTGGCTACCATTATAAAGCGGAGTGAGTCAATAGTTGTTATTCAGAAAGATAAACAGAAAAATCTAATAATCTCTTTGCTTCAACACTTGCTTTTCTATCCATCTGATTTAAAGGAAAGTTCAAGTTTTCTGAATGCATAACAAGCCCATATCTAAAACCAACACTACTTTCACCATGTCCACAATTACATGCAGCCTCCTGTACAAAGAAGCTCAGAGGAATTATTAGGTTTAACACATTTCTGTCAAACCATCACATCATTTAAGATTCATTATATTAAATGGATGCTTGTCATTTTGTAGATATTGTTGCCAGCTATACTTAATAGCAGTGGCAAATAACTCTGGCAATGACAACAAAGTCATTCAGTATACCTATTATAACTAAAATGTCAATGATATCCTGAGGGTTTTTCTCTCTCTTGGGAAATTAACACAGACTACTATAAATCCAGACATTGTAATTAGACAAAGATGCTACTGACTCCCATAAATCCAGAGGTTATAAATGGACAGAGCCAAGTCTATTTCCTGTCAGGAGAGGGGCACACTTCCTGTCAGAGTGACGGAGCAGGTCAGAAGTCAAGGCCTGAGGTCAGCAGTCTGTTTCATATCAACACAATCACCCCTCGTCTTTGTCATNCTCTCTCTCTCTCACCCACCTCCTATTTTAGATAAATTTCTCTAGTCTTCTATCCAATGAAGAGGTTTTTATTTCTCCTCCTCCTCCCCCTGCTGCTCACTCTTCTCCATTTTACTTTCTCACTTCATCTTTCTCTTTTTGCTCTTCTCACTCCGTCATGCCCCTCCTCCTCAGTCCCCCTAGGCTACCACACAGTAGAACAGACTTGACTGTATCACCCATTCAGCCTCCCAAATCAAATTACCATGGACAAATAGAGTAATAAAAAGTAATGGGTTGTTATACGAGGTACACACTCAGAACAAGTCCTTCAGCACTCTGCACCAAATATTCTGTTTGTTATTCACCTCTCTTATGAGTAAGTGACAACATGTGATGTCACAGGTTAGGATTTCACAAAATACACACAGGTTAGGATATAACAAAATATTTGAAAAGATTGCAAATATTGATTCATTAACACCAATATTTCTAGTTCATTACTGGAAACATATCACAGTAACAGAGAATTTCTAAACAATCTAAAATCATGTTAGTTTTACATTTATCTCTTGGTCAGGGGTTCTCAAACTTCTTAAACTACAGTTAAGTGCCACCTCTGAGCTAACTAAAATATCCAAGTAACATTTCATCAATAAGCAAACAATGACATGAACAAGCCAAATCTATTTAAAGAGAATGTGTTGCTTCCTTCTTAATTACTTCTTAGTAAAACTTTATTCCAAATTAACAGAATTCTTTTGTTTTGATTCTCTGCAGGAATTCCCAGAATCATCTGAACTAGGTATAATTCAAACAAATACAGTACCATATATAAGCAGTGAACAATGTTTCATAGTATAAATGTGATTCCAGTGTCTATTAACAGGCTCAGTTGAATCAGTTTTCATCAGCGTGTGTTTATGTCTGCATGTGAATGGACTGTGTCAGTGAGAAATGGCTTTTTTAAGCTGTAACAGACTGGCCCTTGTTCACTGTTAACCACTGTCTTCAGGTCTTTACTCATCTTATCTGCAGGTGGCCCTTTAACCTTTGACCTTAAACATGCAAGAACTCTGTCTGCCTATTTAGTGGGTCTCAACATAACATTTAATTATTATGATGTCATGTATATAAGTTGTAAGCATTTTTTAGAAATTATGTTTGAAATACATGAAATAATATTCCCATTATTGTGCTTTAAAGGTTGTGAGACATTCTTCTTTTCTTTTAAGCATTTAACAGCATTCAAATGCTAAATAGGCATTTAACAGGCTAAAGAGCCATGAATCCAGAGTTCAACATGTACTCAGCAAAGTTTTAAAGCAACATAAAGCCTTATATTTGAACACCAGCTAAAACAAAAAGAAAGTCAAGTCCAAGTCAAAAATTAATAGTGACTTAGTTCAGGACAAAATACCTACATGGTAGTGTGAAAATCTTTTAAATATGCATGAAGTTTATTTTCAGTATAAAACAAGATATTTTGCTAAATTAGCATAGAAAGAGTGAGATATTAAAGTGAGAACCTCTTCAGAGAAGAAAAGAGTGACATTTTCCAAATGCACAAGATTTCTTGATTTCTTTAAATTATCCTCCCACTCTTGACTCATCCTTGTTTATTTTCTTCTGACTTCAGGAACCTGTGAAAAATGTATATATTCACCTATTCTGCTGTGTCATCCAACAACATTTCACACTATAGGGTGATTATTATTATCAGACGTCCTCGGTCCAGTGGGTAGTTTCTCAAATTATAAACAGATTAAAATGTAAGCCAAAAAAATGTTTACTTTTGTATATAAATAACTTCATAGTGTCTATGCGAAAAGTTGAGTCACTTGTTTATTAAGTTCTATGTTTGGGGATGGTGTGCGTGTGTGTGTGTGTGTGTGTGTGTGTGTGTGTGTGTGTGTGTGTGGGGTGTGTGCGCATGCGTGCGCACACATATCTACATTGGTGTGTGCATGTATGTACACACATGTGCCCTAATAGCTGTGAAAGCAAATAGAACTGGGGATATCTACTGGCTTTTCTTTGAGGTGATGGTCTTGGTCCACTTCAAAACTCAACTCTGGAATGGTTCATTTTTAGTCTGTACATGATTCACATTACTTTAGAAGCAACTACTGAGCAATCCATCGATGCATCTAGAACCTTAGATGGCTAAATGTGCATGGTTAATGTTAAGTAAACTATCCTTTGATTAGCAAGGTCATGAGATGTCAATCTTACCAACGCATCTTCTATTGAAGGTTAGCATGTTGTTTTGTGTGCTCAGCAGGTCCTCTTCACATAAAGTGAAGCAATAAGCAGCAATAAGCGATCTTCCACATGTTGTCTTGAAGTCAAATCCAGCATTCTGTTGATATCAGTTTGTTGGTACTGTAACATGGCCCAAATGGTGACTTTGACAAAGAAAGTATCCAGATTCTGTCTTTGTTCCATGTTATTTTGTTATCATGGCGTAATAAACTTTTACTGTTTTGATTTTCTTTCTCCAGCCCCCAGACACTTCTGACCAATGACCGGAGTGAGCATTCTCCCATGACTTTTGCTGCTAGATTTTGGTTCAATTGGATGTTTTCTTGTGCGAAACTAAACCAAGCAGCAAATGCAGCATTGTAAGAATTTGGTCCCTGATTTGGAACAGAGCAAATAGATTACAGGTCTGAAAATGTCCTTAAACTGTGACTCTTCAGGCTGTTGCGATCTGGTGCATGCACACATGGACAAGCAGACATACATGCTCGCACGCAATCAGAGAGAGGGAGGGAGGGAGAGAGCGAGGGAGAGAAAGNCTGTGTCAGTGTTCATCCTGTGGAGTGCTGATAACAGAGTTTGCTCTGGGGCCTCTGGAGCAAGGAGAAAAGGTGTTTGTATTTTTATGTGTGTGCGCACGCGTGTGCGCGTCTGAGTTTGTTTGTCAGGATTTGTCTATCTGTGGGAATTTACATTGTTCTTTATGTGTGTCGAAATACTAGAAGTTGAGCAAATGGCAAAAAGTAGACATACATTTGAGAGAATGTCTAAGAATTTGTACACATTCATTAGCATAAATGTCTTGAATGTCTTTGCATTTGTATTTGTATTTGTGTGTTTATACACAAAACAGGAGCAAAAGAGACCTTTTAAGTGGCCTCTGTCACAACATTAGAGTTTGTGTGGTGTAAGCGAGAGAGAATAAGTGAGAGATGGGAAGGACACTGAGGTCAAATGGGGAAAAAAAACAGAAGTTGAAAGAAAGACAGAAGATAGGAGTGGAGAGAGGGAAAAAAGAACAAGAGATTAACAAGGAGAGGTTAGGGAATGGTGGAGAGAGGGCAATGTGACAGAAAAAGGGTTAAGAAATTGAGAAAAAAGGTGAAGAGTCTTTTAAGAGGGTGTTTGGATCTGTCACACTGCAAATCCACATCAACAGCCTCTTCTCTAGAGTAGACTCTTTGCTCAGCAAGCCACCTAAGACCAGATGACAGAAACCGCTGAAGTACCAAACATAGAACAGCCAGCCTCAAAAGACTTGGAACTCTGTGAAACTGACACTTCTGCTGCCCTTTAGCGCTCTAAACACCTCCACTAGTGTATATCTGACAAACCTCCTATACCATATAGGAGTTTAAACTAGGCAATGGTACCAAGGTATGAAAATATTTTATTAATTTTCGATGAAATGTGAAGCTTTGAAGAAAGCAAATGTTGCTCATGATCATTAATGTTTTTGTTCAAGTGCATCACACACGGCTGCATTTCTGTCCTTTTTGTATTTCACTCAATTTTTTTTCCCTCACTGATGGCTTGACAGGCATGGTGAACAATGAATGTTTCTGAACAACTCAGTCAGTCTGACAAATGACAAGTCAAAGATGAACTGCTCTGAAGTGACTTTCCAACAAACAGGACCAATTAGTTCCCATAATTTCTTCCAAAGAACAATTCAAAAGAATCTGATCATTAATAAAGGCTGACTCATCATTTTCAAAATGCCATGCTCAAAATTCCAAGGAACTGAGTGATGAATATCCCTAAGAATGCTACCGTTGTCCTGTAATCACTGAGTAATTTGAAAGATTGACAAGTAATCAAGAGTTAAGTAAGGCATAATGAAATATGCCTTTAATGGGAGTGATATAATTTAGTAAAGGTGTTTGTAACAATCTCAGAGGTGACTTAATTTGAATGTAATCAAGTTGAGAACAGGTACATGCACTGATTGGCAGATAGGTGCACAGGGTGAGTCAACAAAAGCAGGAGGAGAAGATCAGAAGAGGAGATTAGCAGAGTTTCCCAGGGAAAAGTCTCATCTACCACTTCAATCATGGTCCTATCCAAAATACCCACATATGTACACACTCCCTCAATGAACATACTTCCCGACTTTACCATTAGAGGTGAATGCTGTGGCATTGTATGAAAATGGCCGCTCACATCTCCAAACATCAAAAAGAACCCTCAAGAACAGACTGTCATGTTATCCACATGAAATACGCATGATACAACAACTGTAGTGTGTGTGTGTGTGTGTGTGTGTGTGTGTGTGTGTGTGTGTGTGCATACGCACATGTGAAAGGAGGCCAAAGTGAGAGAATGAACTGCATGTGTTACTAAGTAAGTGTGTGTCATTGTGCATGAGCGCATTTATGCACATAGGCCATTAGGTACCCATGAGCGTGTGCAGGAAGTGTGTAAAACTTAAAAAAGGAATTTATCTTTGAAATGAGATGTGGGCGAATTTACATATACAAACTGTTTTCTTTCTGCATTTACTTGTGTAATCTGGTTTTAGGTCAGCATATGTAAATAATACACCGGCATTAGACAAGCTCACAGCTTCAAGGCATCAAGTTAAAGATACCTGGGTTTACTATATTATTCAGCAGGTTGTGTACTTAGTCCTTTAATTGTTGCTGACTGCACAACCCTTGATGCTACAATGTGAACTCAGTGTTCCCAAAACAGAGTATTATGTAGTGGGATCATTTCCATATATTAGACTGTTGTATCTGTGGGCTAAACACAAGTGGACATGTGGACATGCTTGTAATAACCGGTTGATTACTGGCAAACTGGAACACTGAGACTCATCTGCAGGGTGCCAAAGGTTCATTCAAACAGTATATCTTGGATTGGACCTCGTCCAGAGTAATGGCAGCAGGGGGTACCTGTGTTCATGAGTTCAACTGTAGATGACTGGCAACATTTTTCATAAAACAAGAGATTTTATTTAGTGCAAATGGGCAAATGTAATAACAACTGTTATCAACAGTATTTTCTCACCCTTTTGAACACACACAGTTTATGAAATGGAGCTTCATTATTCTTTTTTCCACAAAGTAATATTGCCGATCTCTAACCACTGAAACAAAATCTTGCTGCTCCTGTTCTTTATTGGAAGCGTACAACACCCAATGCTGTATGATTATTGTGTGACTTGCTCAGATCAGCCATTCTCATTTCAGTTTTTTTTATTTATTTTTTTTTAAAGGAAACATGTCCTGTCACATTGCTCAAAAATCTTGTTAGTTGCATCATAGCTTTAGTGCTGCAAGGCAGTGCAGCCTGAGGGGTTATTGCCAATGTCTCACATTAATTACAAAGCAGGTTCTGGTTGTCCATGAAAATTGTAATGCGTACTTTGTGCTTTTTCTCATTTGCAAACTTTGTTAATGTGTCCACCTGCAGTGTAGTCTGAAAAGCTGCCTTTAAGGTGCAGAAACTATAGCAACAGGCAGCAACAGACTTTGAAGGTAGGGTAATTAAAAATAATGAGCTGTGTATACAAGCCATGAGTGAACCATCAGATCTGTGTCTGAGACAAACTTTCTATGGGTGCTTAGTGTCTTGATCAACTGCAGTATTTTCAACCACCATCCTTGAATTCCAAATAAAAAAATAAATATACATAGATCAGATGGCATTGTGTGCCTGATTAGGAACTGGTATGAGATCCTGTCACTCATAATAAATTAAATCAGTTATACAAAGAGTTAGTGGTGTAACAGGTGAGATTTGCAGAGGGGAGGTGCAGACAGACATGCTGCTGTACCTTAAAGTGCACTGCAAATATCAAAACACAAGTTAACTGCACCAAGAAATGTATAAGAATTCATTTTTGCAAGAATAAAATGTAGTATATTGTATACATTATCATCTAATTTTTGAACAACTCTTGTTGTATGTTTTAGATTTCTGGAATTGACTATTTACACAGTCTCTTACACACTGTGCAGTTTCCATGATTGTTGCCTCAATAAATCCTATATATGGTTTCAAATCAGCATGGACATAAGGGAGAGCAGCAGCAACACTTTTTTCTCAAGTGTTGAAAAAGTTGATGTGAAGAAAAGATGTCTGCAGCCAGTAACTGTTGATATTAATATGCCTCTGCCCGCCGTTTCTATACCAGCAATGTTGCTCACATTCTTGTTTCAATACTTTGTCAATTTGGAGGATTAAAAAAAAAACATATATTCATCAGGGGGCAATCTAGGGGCCAAAACATAATTGGTACCACTTCTGATTTTGCTAAACAGTGAAAGAAGTTGGCAACAGTTGAGGAGAGCTGCATTTTTTCTTATGTTACAATTAATTTTTCTTCTAAACTTTAATGTATTTTTCTTGGTGTTATTGTCGATACACTGCTGACGTAACTAAAATTGATATTACTTCTCTTATGCTTTTTTTTTTTATGGACAATACAAGGCAAGTTTATTTATACAGCACACACAAAAGCAATTCAAAGTGCTATACATAGATATAAACATACATAAAATTAAGATAAAGAAAAGGAAAAAAATAGAATTAAATCAATAAACAAACATTTAAAAGGGTTAAAAGAAAATTTAAAACAATAAAACTGAAAGTTCAAGAGTTAAAATAAGTGCTTCAGTGCGGAGATGCATACCCTCAGGTATAATAAAAGGCAGCGGTGAACAGAAATGTTTTCAGCCCTGATTTGAAAGAGTTTGGTGATATAGCTGACATCTGACCTTAGACTTTCTGGAAGTTTGTTCCAAATATCTGGTGCATAGCAACTAAATGCTGCTTCCCCATGCTTAGTTTTGGCATGAGGAACAGAAAGCAGACAGAGCCAGGTGATCTTAAAGGTCTGGAGGAAAATTTAAAAAAAAAAAAAAGGAAAATAAAACCAAAATGGGCTGTGAAAAAAATGTCTTTATGTTTATCCTCTTCATCTTTCATTCAAAATATTAACAAAAATATAACCTTTAAAATAAACTGATTGAAAGGAAAAAGAAACTGTTATCATGAAACAAGTGTTTGTCTCAATCAGCCTGGAAGAGCATGTGTATCTAGATTGATGGGTGTATGGGTCAAGTGGCCAAAGAATCTCCAAGCATCACAGCTGGAGAACTGCAGATGTTAGTTGGGTCTTGAGGACAGAAAGTCTCCAAAACTATGATCAGATGCCACCAGACTGATTAATAAAAATATTTGTTTCATGATAAGAATTTCTGTGAGCTTATGCTCACAGGTAAAATCATTAATTAAAAGTTCTTTGGTGTGCAAAGACCTGACATTTAATAAGACTAAATTTAGAGTACTACCTGCAGCAGATTTTGGATGTTGAGGAATAGGCATCAGATGGGTTTGCAGAACGACTTGTTTGAATTTTATATACTGCATCTTGCAAATGTCTAGCTTTAATTCTAGAGGACGTGCACAAATGATGCTTCAAACAAAGCAGAATTCATGTGACAGCCATCATGCATATGTATGATGGCTGTCACATGTCACAGTTAAATAAAGTTATGCAGCAGATCTTACTGTGCCAGTTAGCAGGGATATTTTATGTAATAGCCTTCTTGTGTGTAATCTCAGAATCACGCCACTTTCCTTTCACCTTGCTGACACAAACCCAATTACCTCATCTTCATTTGCCTCTTTTTAGCTTTTATCTTTCCCTTTCTCTTGTGAACTGTTCTTCTTCCTCCATTTCTTTTTCTGTCACTTCTGTCTTTTCTTTTATTCCATTTCTCTTTAAGTCACATATGGAAAGCATCTGTATAATAATATGTATAATAAACAGTACAATAGAAGCTACAGCTGTGGCTCAAAGCACTGCAGGATTTATGAACTGCAAACTTCAGAGCCGTCTTCATGGTTTAAGGTCTCATTATGTGCGATCTTTTCCAGCTCTTTGTATTCACTTCTCGCAGGAAGATTCTATAGAATGTGTGCAGATGGCTGATTAACTAGATTTGGTACTTTTTGTCAGCATAGTGTCATTACAGAATGTAAGTGTCTCTATAATGAAGAGTATCTGCAAGAGTTAGAGAGTACATTATGCCTAATTTATCAGATTCTATGTGTTATGAACTCTAATAAACACCAGTTTGGGAGGCAAAGCAAATTATGAAACATCTAGGCTAGGAAATATGGCTAGGCCATGTGATAATAAAGGCACAGTGGTAGTTTTTGCCGTGGTTTGCATACATTAAACATGCTTTTTGATATACATTTCTTTATTTACTATATAGAAAAAGCATTTTATTTTCATAAACTTGTGACTCATATCGAATGCATTTTCAAAAATAAATTATATGGAAAATATTAAGAACACTGTAATATGCAATTTTAAAATGTAAAATACTATATAATAATTACCAAGCTCATCTCTCTCATAAGATAATTTCTGCTGTGATATGAAGGATCTTAATAGCATGAAGCACCTCGACCATGTCCTACACAGAAAAACTTTACACTGTGACTCTGACTCATAGATATTTCCCTCCGCCAAGGAAAAGTTTGGCTGTACTGTATATTGACAAGTAAAATTAGAGGATCGTTTGGCCTTGGCCTCTGAGTGCCCTCTAGCTCAGGATCATTTCCATCTGATGCCATTTGATCCGAATGAAGACCTGCCCTGCCCTTTTACATTTCCACTTTTTTCTTAAATTCATTTAGTGTAATAATTTGTCATTCTGTTTTCGTTGCCCTCTCAACCACCCACAAGGAGGCCAAAGTGCAGGGCCAGTCAAAGCAGAAGACCTGAAGCTGGTAGGGGTTCAATGTTTTTGTTCAAGGGCACTTCATCATGGTGGATGCTTGCTGACATAGGAATTGATGCCAGGTTTCTTTGGTGTAAGGTCGGTTTCTCTGGTGTGAGGTCAGTCTCTCCTTTCACTCTGATACTATGCTGCCCTAAAGAGGTGTATGCTCCTCCGATTGGTTTTACAATCATTGTTGGGGTACAGTTTAAAAAAAGTTCTGCTTTACACTATGTAAAAAGTATGTCATACTTGGTATTTTGTAAATGTAGCATGCACATCCCATGCTGTAGGAAGGCTAAGTAACCTGATGCTCATGCACACACAATAAACTAAATCTACAGCATACATATAAAGTGAATTCAGAGTTCTCTCCAATAAAATATGGATCAGCAGTGCATCTAAACAGTCTCCTGATTCCTGCATTCCAAAGCTTCATAGCTTTTCCACCTTTTTAAAATGGTTCTCTGATGCGTGGGGATTCTCTGATAACTAACAATGCTCTCCTCTCCCTTCGGGCTGAGAGAGAGAGAGAGAGAGAGAGAGAGAGAGAGAGAGAGAGAGATCCAAATGTGTTTCTCTGCCAAAAATATTGAAGGAAACCCTTTATTCTTTGATCAGACAGCAGGAGCATCAAGCATACATTAGATTTCTGAAATATCTGAGATACACACACAAACAACACACACACAACATGCGCACACACACACACACAAACACACACACACACACACACACACACACACCTCGCACATGTAAATAAATTTATCACACACACAGAAGGAGCAACACTTCCAGCACTGTCACAAAAGAAACTTCTCAGATAATTCAGTGAGGCTCGGTTGATTTTTTAAAATTACTTTTACAAATGATGTTGACAGCAACAAAAAGGCATCTGTCTTCTTTTATCTCCTCAGTTCCTTTTATCCCCCCAACACCACCTTCATCCTTTTTTTCTCATTTTCAGTTTAAAAGTATTATAATCGAATATTTCATCTGTTATATTTCTGTGTCCTGTTTTCATGTAATTTTGAAATACACTCTAAATCTGACACACTGATTTTTTTTTTCTTTTGTATAAATAATGGAAACATTTTGAGCTGTTGGGTTTTTTTTTTAATTATTATTATTTTTTATTTTGCCTTTTTGTGGTTGGTGTCAAAAGACTGTAAACTACCAGGGATAATTTTTCATTTTCTGTCCATTTCCCTTCAGGCTGTATTTCTTGGGATGGTGGCAGATCGACGGAGTCTTCAGACCATAGCTTTGACCACGTGTCTCAAACTGTGCCACAAAGCACCAAGAGTCGTAGATTTTTAGTCCAACCAAACATTATACATGCTGAAGTCACTGATTAGCTCCTCCACCCTGATTGAGAGTGTGCTAATCAGTTGGTGTAGTGTTTGGTTGAAGTGAAAACAGACTCTCACTCTTCCCTGTACATGGTTTGAGACACCTGGCTCAGACGTGGTGTAAAACAGGACTAGAGTGGAATTTATAGCCTGATTTTCAACTGTCAAGGAGGGATGTTCAGGGAAAACACAGTTTTACTTATTAACCTGCTTCCCAACATAGGGTCAAATTGACCATCCAAATTTGTTGGAATTATACACCCTTTTGAACTTATTTAAATGTTGACAAAAAAAAAAAAAAAAAAANAAAAAAAAAAAAAAAAAAAGTTGACATTCCATTTAAATGGCTGAAATGTTTAATCTTCATCATAGCTCACTACCAGGAACTCAAGGACTCCACCTCCTTTCTTCTCCTCTCAGACAGGAAAAAAAGAAGGATGAAGATGTTGAAAAATGAACCCATTAGCATGAGAGAGAGAGAGAGAGAGAGAGAGAGAGAGAGAGANAAAAAAAAAAAAAAAATGTATTGGAGGAGGGGTGTGAGAGAGAAAGATACAGAAAGATGAATAAGAGAGGAGAGAGGAAAAATAAAGAAGAAAGTTTTCTATTGCAGGGAATGTTAGATAATGAAGAAATATAAAGTTGGAAGAAACTAAGAAACAACAAGAAGGAATGCTCGTGGCTGATTTTTAAATTTCAGCAGGACGATATTCATCACTGGACTGGTTGTAAGTGAGATTTGATCAAGATTCGGTTGATCGAGATTTGATCGAGATTTGGTCAAGTCATTTTAAAGAGCCTGGCACAGTGTTAGATTAGAGCTTTGCGAGCATTCTGTCCAACAGGCTGCAATTGCTCTTAATAAGTTGATTCATTTTGTAGAAACAAAATATAAGATCCTGGATAGAAGCTTGAAGAAGGCATATGTATGTTGGAAAACATCGCACAGAGTGTTATGTTGCATGGTATGCTTTAAATGGCCATGAAATCAGCGTAGGGATGAAGGGAGAGCAGCATCAAAGGTGGGGAGGAGGAGGGAGGGAGAAGGAGGGATGGAAATCCAGAGGCAGGAGTAGGGACAGGATGGAAGAGTTTGTTGGACAAAGCAAAGAGAGAGTTGGTGTTGGGACAGACAGAGAACAGAAATAGCTAGAGAGAGAGAGAGAGAGAGAGAGAGAGAGAGAGAGAGAGAGAGAGAGAGATGTGAAGGGGAGAGGAGGAAACACAAACGACAGTAGGAAGAGAGTGGAGCTGCTGGAGAGAAAAGTATGAGAGAGGAGCGCACAGTCCCATAGCAAGCACCACATTTCTGTCAGCAATGGCATCTTTATCAGCTAAATGCACTTTTGATGCCTCGCCACATATGTTGCTGTAAATTACTTTTAAGACCTATACTGGATGATAAGGAGAAAGGGACTGAGATGGGGGCCAAAGTACTGTGGTTTTGCCCTGGGTCTTTTTTAATGGAAGAGTAAAAGGGGCAGACTTCTGGCACCGGTTTGACTTGGGTGTGTTATTCACCCTGACTCAGAATTTTCTCTTCTCTGTCCCCTTTCTTGCTTCACTTTTCATCTTGTCTGTTTTTATATACCTCGTTTTTTTATTTCCCTCTTTTCTTAGTTTTTCACATGCTCCCTTGTTTTCTCCCTTGCTGCTCATCTCCTTTATTCTTTCATGTGTCTCTCCTCCCCTTGCCCTATATTATTCTTTACTCGCTTATCTCAGTTTTGGATGTAATGGCTGGCATTTTTTCATCATTCTCTCAGTAATATACGTTGTTTTTTTCATGATATGAGGGATAAAAGTGTGGGAGATGGAGTGTTGTGTGGGTGGTTTGATTCTGAATGTTTTGAAGGGAAACAGGCTTAGGTTAAATCAACTGTCAAATACACATACATTGCATACACTGGACAGACACACACACACACATGCATGCACAATTCTTTGTTTGATTACAATGTTTAGTTTTGCTGGCAGTGTTAGACCAGGATTAAACAATCCACTGGGTATGCAAAATGGCTGAAAGCTTTGATGAGTACTGATCAAGCTCAGTAGGTTTCGTTTAATGGCCTCAGAGTAGGAGTTACAGTAGGATTAACAATGACCATATGGAGAATTGGATCAAATTGGTAGAAAAAGGTAAAACAAAAAAATGTAAATGATAAGGAGCTCTAATGCAATGTGAGATTGCCAAAATAAATAGAGCTTTCTGTCATCATGCATACTGCTTGCATGGCATTTGTCTTTGCTGTCAATAGTGACAGAAAGAAAAAGCTGGAGGGTTCAAGAGGAAGGACAAATTTCCCACTAATACAAAGTGTGCTTTGAGTGTAATTATCATTTAAAGCCATTTATTTCATTAAATTCTGAAACAGACATATTTCTTCCAGCCATACACCCATCATTGTTGTCATTATTATTTCTGCTGCATGTTTACAGGCCAAACAGTGGATCAGCCTGCAAAGCTGTGTCCTGCCTGTTTAACAAGGCCACAGCAGGATTGTGAGAGCTGTAGGAGAATCATGACTTTTGCAAAAAAAAAAAAAAAAAAAAAAAAAATCATGGCCAATATTTAATAAATAATTTTTATTTCCAGATCTGCTCAACAGAGACGCAATTCAAGTCTCAAAATCCACGTAAACAATTTAAAGTGTTAAAAAAGGGAAGAGTTTATTTATTTAATGGGTTTTTTTTGTTTTGTTTGTTTTTTTTTTTAATGGGACAGTACATTTTTCACAGAGAAGGGAGTCCTTATTTGGACATTTCATTGGGAATCCCTGATACTGTGTGTTTCCCCCTGCTCCCCGACTCCTCCAGCCAGCTGCATGCTTTAGCCTGCTTAGGTCAGGACCCCTCCCTTTATGACGTGTTTGCTCCACAGAACACTCAGGAGCTGCAACACAACTTCATTTATTATTTTTCTTTCCTTGGCCTAACACATCTCACTCAGCCTGCCTTTTCCAGTACTGGCTGCATTCCTCACTAGCTCCTGTTTTCTACTTTTATATTATCATCCAATGTGGATGGATCAATCTTATTGGCAATCTTTCCACAAGTATGTATAAATCAGTTAGAAAATTACATGAAACAGTCATTTCTGGTGATTCTGGATGTACTATATATACAATGTATAATAATAATATGTAATATATACAACCCGCATACACGTTATGTTGCTGCCAGCCATTTTCCAAAACATAAAACTGTATTTTAATTTTCATTTAGTTTGCTAAATCCCCAAAATTTTCAAAATCAAATGTTCAGCTGACCTTAAAATTCAGTGGGTTTGCCTGCTAAGACTTGCGCACGATTGTAGAAGGCATGGTCAATTTTTCTCGGTTAATAGCAATTTTCTCTGAGGACTATATTCCCTGCCGGAACATACATTTTCTTGATTTAAAAAAATTTGATTGTCGCTTTGTTCGCTGTGATCAATTATCCATCTCAAGCACGTTTCAAGCCTGTGCAAGTAGATTTTTAACGTATATGTGGGTTGTATTTATTACGCTCAAACATGCAAAAATCACTGATGTGGTCCTTTAAGCTCATTATAAACAGAAGAAATGATGGAGCATAATAGAGGTAAATGAACAGAAAGTTCTTAAAACTAATGACTGCAGAATCAGATTAACATGACAATATAAACTATAACACTTTATTAATCCCTGCAGTGTAATTTACCTCTTGCTTCCCTTCAGGGAGATTAGTGAGCTACAGAACAGCTCCTGCTTCATTCTCACAAGTGAAATGGAAAGGCAGATAAACTTTGATATTTGAAGGTATTCTTTTATCAGATATTTCTAATTTTAATTTTGCTGAAAGATATCAGATTTTGCTACACCCAGTATTTTGGGTGTTGGTTGTGTTGTGCTGCAGAGGAGTAAAATGAGATTTCTCCTAAAAGGCTAAAACTTTTCTAAGACCTTTTTCCCCCATCAGATTGATGTTTGAATCTGTATAATTCATCATCATTTAAATGCAACAAATACATTTTTATACCTCTAAGCATCAAACTAAATTTAATCTATGTTTTTGCAGCATTACACTGAAGTTGCTCTGGAGGCCTGAGAAATACTGTGGCAGGAGCTTCAGCCCAGTCACTTCTTTTCTACCTCCTGTCAAGGTGTCAGCTCCTTCAGCGTCCTTCATTTCTTCTCCTCTCACTGCTCTCCCGGCCACTATAACAAGGCTACATTTTCCAGGGAGAATCGACCTGCTACCTCCGATTGTCAATGCAGCAGGTCAGTTTCGCTTGATGCCATGAGCTTTGAACTTCAAACAAATCTTTATTTACGGTTTGTACACTAAGGTGCATTCAGACTACTGATAAACTTTTTGCCCAAGATGAAATGTTTTCACATCTTTGCCTCAATTTACTCTTCCATTATGCACGATTCATATGTTGACTGTGTGTGCGGTAGACTTTCTTTTGCTTTCTTTTCAATGAAAACTCTGTTGCCACTGGCTTTGAGAGCCGCACACCGCGCAGGTGGAATGTGCTGTCAAAAGTTAAAATTTTCCAACTTTTTCCTTTTGCTGGAGCTGCAGTGATGACCTGGATGTTGATTTATTCTTGGGTCAAAGACGGATAGCGAGAGATTCATTCTTTTGATGCAGATGCATCCAGCTATAAGCTCCTGGGAGCTTAAGGGCTCTCTTGTCAGATGTGTCTTTACACTTTATTACGAATTAAATCAAGCAGGTGATCAAACTGAGCTGTCAATAGTCTTAACTATCCCCTGAATCTCTCTTCATCCATCCTCAGTTCTTGAATTAGCCGATGGAATTCTTCCCACAATTTGCATTCCTGCAAAATGGGTGTGTGTGTGTCTGTGCCTGCCTTTTTTGTTGATTCTTTAAACAAACATATAAAACGGCCAGAGTCAGAGTTCCTCTTTTTATATAACATTGTGTAAAATCTTAAAATATGGCATCCTCCAATACTGAACTGTATCCTGCAAAATTACCATGGCAACGTTTCCATGTCTACTGTCATCATCTGCCGTCTGCTGCTGTAGTTGACTGATTCTGCTATAAAGGTTGGTAGAGCTGTTTTTCTACTGTTAACATGTGAATACAGCATTAAAATGAATCCAGTTTGCATCCATTTTTGCATCTTTCCATTAAGTATGAATATATTTGTGTGAATTCCAAATTTTCACTTCACATTCAGCATGGGATAACTGCAACATTCTACTAACTTTCTACTTGACTCTTGACCAGAACTGTCTCAATAAAGAGACACACTGATGTCACAAGACAAACTGTTTAACGAAAACGATACTCTTACTCAGTTAACAGCTTTAGCAGCTAAAAGTCCATTAAAAAAAAAAAAAAAATTANAAAAAAAAAAAAAAATTCAAATCTTCACAAACTTTTGAAAAGGTGGTCTAAAGTGTACTAAACTAACACTCTCAACAAATTTACCAAGTCAGAAAACATATGCTGCAGAGGTCAGTTGATAGTTTCCATATTGTTGTATTTACCGCTTGTCATCATCTTCTTCTTTTCCTTTCGGCTTTCCCTTCAGGGGTCACCACAGCGAATCATCTGCCTCCATCTAACCCTATCCTCTGCCTCCTCTTCTCTCACACCAACTAACTTCATGTCCTCTTTCACTACATCCATAAATCTCCTCTTTGGTCTTCCTCTAGGCCTCCTGCCTGGCAGTTCCAACCTCAGCATCCTTCTACCGATATGTTCACTATCCCTCCTCTGTACATGTCCAAACCATCTCAGTCTGGCCTCTCTGACTTTATCTCCAAAACATCTAACATGCGCTGTCCCTCTGATGTACTCGTTCCTGATCCTATCCATCCTCGTCACTCCCAAAGAGAACCTCAGCATTTTAGTCTCTGCTACCTCTAGCTCTGCCTCCTGTCTTTTCCTCAGTGCCACTGTCTCTAAGCCATACAACATCGCTGGTCTCACCACCGTTTTGTACACCTTTCCTTTCATTCTTGCCGAGACTCTTTTGTCACACATCACACCTGACACTTTTCTCCACCCATTCCAACCTGCTTGCACACGTTTCTTCACCTCTTTTCCACACTCTCCATTGCTCTGGACTGTGGACCCTAAGTACTTAAAATCCTCCACCTTCTTTATCTCTATTCCCTGTAACCTCACCATTCCACTTGAGTCCCTCTCATTCACAGCCATGTATTCTGTCTTGCTGCGGCTAACCTTCATTCCTCTCCTTTCCAGGGCATATCTCCACCTCTCTAGGTTTTCCTCCACCTGCTCCCTGCTCTCACTACAGATCACAATGTCATCATATTTGCATTTAAATTTGTCAGATATTAAGATTTTTGACATGTTTGCAAATGTTTAACTTTCAAATAAATACATTGAAATGTGTTTCTATGAGAACCATTCCAGCTGTGAGATTTATAGCCAATGTCAGACTGATGATGTTCAAACAGCAGCTGAAAGAGCTGTGAGAGATTTTATAAAGAGCTCAGGGGGTGACAGCTGAGTCGAACTGACATGAACCTTGACCTTACACGTCTTTAGAATGTCAGCAAGTGTGCACAGCACACAGACTTACTGGGCCCAGCAAGTCTTAAATTCTCAGAATGGAGGCACGCACACACACACACAGACACACACACACCCTGTCTTTGTTGTTCACTCACACACACTCTTTGAAGGCCATGGCAGTAGCTTCTAATGTGTTACAGGATCCCTGTAAATAGCTGCTAACTGCCTGTTTTCTTTCATCTTCTGGAAATTAGATAGTGAGATAGGAACAGGCAGATGGAAATCGTCAGGCTGCCATCACACACGCAACATGAGTCAGGTTTTCAGGGTTAACCTTATTTTCACATGACCTGCTACATTTATTTATTTATTTATTTATTTATTTATTTATTTCTAGTGTATTCTTTTACTGAGTTTGAATGGATTTATGTTCACTGAGGGTGCAGAATACAAAGCAAACAATAAAACAATACAAAATATTCAAAGCAATACAAACCTTGAATTCAAGAAAATAACAGACATATTATTCAAAGTAAATTTTGTTTTAGACAGACTTGAGGTAAGGAGAAAAAGGGTGGCTGATTTTTCAGAATGATATCTGTCTGTTTAAACCAAAACAAACAAACAAACAAACAAACAACAACAACAACAACAACAACAACAACAAAAAAAACAGTTGTGAAAAGTTTAAACATGCCTGAAACAGCCTGAAAAATATTCTTGAAGAAGTTTAGTCTTTATTTGAGGGAAACAGTTCCTTTCAATTCCGCAATTATAAAATAAAATGCATTCTTATCCATTTGGAAAATAACTTTTCTTGAAAGCTAACATCATCAAACTCATACATATCTGCTTTCATCTAAACAAAATAACATATTTTGTCATTATTTGCTTTTCATTTATGGTGGTAGCTCTTATCACATCATTGAAGAACTGCTCATAATGTACAGTATGTGGCAGGAAATGGCTTTGGTTATCACTATTCAGTCCCAAACAGACAGCACAAACAGCCTGTCAGCAGTTGTGGTAATGTATTCTGAGAAGACACTGGTAAGTGTCCTCCATTGATCATAAAAGAACATTATCTGACGTTCTTCATTTAGACTAATCATCATTGTAATTTTCTCTTCACACGATCACCTTTCCTGTTGTTCTGCTTATCATCAACTCGGTTTGCTTTTTTTTTTAAATGTTATATTCTACAAACATAATTTTCTCTCCTACCCTTTAAGTCAAAGACAGAATGCTGCAGCAGCAAAGTCCTAATTATTTAATTACATCAATATTGGTCACTGCTGGAATCACAGTTGTAATTAAGTGTGATTTGAAGTTCTGAGTGTGTGCATGAATTAATAATGAGCTAGTCAAAAACCACTTTGGCTGATTGCCAGGACATTAACACCTAGAATGAAGCAGGGATTAACTGCTGGTTATTTCTGACTCATGCTGCACATCTGTCTCCAGTGGTTTCCTGTTGTTACCTGAAGGCGTACAACACTAATTTTCGTGTTTTGTTTTTAAAGACATGGGTCTTATTTGGTGAATAACTTTCATGAACCAATAAAGTCCTGGGGTCTCCTATTTAAATCTGCTGAATCTATTTTATAGAAGTCCACATCTAGATAGAGGTTTGCTTTTCCCAAGTGCTGAAAACTTGGATGAATATGTGAGCGTGCGAACACACACACAATCAACTTCACACTGCCACGTCAAAATGTGTCAGATTATTTGGACTTATTCAAAAACTATGGAAGAATTAAAGCAAGTGCTATTTTGTGAAAATATTTATTGAACTATTTTCATTTTATGTTTTTATTCCAAAAAATAATAATAATAATTGTAGGATTTTGCTTGAATCTTGCTTGTTTGTAATGACATACAGGACACACACACACACACACATATATGTGTGTGTGTGTGTGTGTGTGTGTTTTCTTTTTTNTTTTTTTTTTTTTCTTTTAAGAAAATGTACATATACTTGCTGTTTGAGCTGGACTCACTTTAGGGAGGATCAGTCCAAGGAGAACCAGTATTCTTCAAAATGTCAAGACTGTTTTGCTCAGGGTGCAGAGGAGGCTCACTGCAACAGCATCAAGGTTGTGAAGATGAACAAGATGAATCACTTCAAAAGATGTACAGATACTTACAGAGCTTAATGCCCAACTGCAGGAGGCTTGGCCTAAGGAGAGCAAGTTGGACAAAGAGATCTAAACAAAGTGGACTGACATTGCTCTCTTATTGCAGTTTTTTTTTTTTTTTNTTTTTTTTTTTTTTTCTCCAGTTATAACCTTATAGCTGTTGTGTATGGCTCTCTGAGCATGTGTATGCACAGATAAATTACATACATCGGTACACCAGGAACACAAAACTGTCAGCCTTCCACACCAGTAACCTGAGAAGAATCCTGTGCATTTTCTGACCACGAATCATCTTCAATAGGAACTGCTTACCAGATGCAAGCAAGAGAGCATGAACATCATTATGAGAAGAAGATGGAGACACAGGACAACAGCTGAACAACAGGACACATCATCACAAGATGATGTGTCCTGTTGTCCAGTAGCAAAGGACCTCCACTTCTGTCTGTCTTTAGCAAGTTTTTGTACAGTGCCCTAGCTTTGGTCCTTTGTTGCTGCCCTACATGCCAGGCATAATGGGGCAGCAATCTGTTGAACTGTGATCAAGGAAGAGAGTTGTGATGCCATAGGTTTTGCAGAAAAATATTTCAAATTCTTCTTTTGCTTGCTTTGTGTCTTTGGAAGGCAACCTGTTCTATTGTATGCTGTGATAGGCTTCAGCATGATCTTGAATAGAAATTGTTAATATTTAAATTAAATGTAATAATAAGTGGAATGGCTTCTCCTGGCTGGCAGCCATTATCAGCACATAGATCAACATATACATTGTATCTGGAGACCCTGACCAACAAATAGACGATCCAGTTCAAAATCACTTAACCGTAATAGCAATACAATGGACTTGAAATGGGCAGTTCCCTTTTTATGAGAATTTGTAAAACTATTTAATCCCATCTGAATTCCTGCATAGGCATCTTCATCTATAGATATGACAGTTGCAAAAAAAGAACTAGAAAAATACAAGACCAAACAAACACAGATACACAAACACACTCAAACATGCAAAAACAGATGCTCACATATCAGCCAACACATCTGAACTGTGCCACTGTCTCACAAGTGCAACAGCATCAAGGTTGAGAAGATGAGGATGAATCACTTCAAAAGATGTTTGAGTGTAACTGAAGAGACTTGATGTTATTCCATCACATAAAGCCTGTCTGTTGTTTACCTGCAAACCTGTGGACCTGAGTCTGTCTACCTGTCAATCAGAATCTAATTTTAGTGGCTAACTTTTTTTTTTTTTATGGTATTCATTCATAAATGTTTTCTTTCTTTTCTTTTTATTTCATATTTCCCTTATTTTCATATATAAGCACAGTCTACACTCAAAATGGCTTATGGCTGACTCATTGAGTTGGGGGGGGGGGGGNGGGGGGGGGGGTTCATTGGGCTTTGTGTTTAATTATTATTGGAATGGCATGACGATGAAAACAGTCCAACTTCTAATCAAGAAATGAACATTGCATTTGCATTTTGTTTGTGCTTCATTTTGCAATGTGTACATCCTTAGACCATTACACAGATTGTTATATAAACAAATAAAATTACAAACAATATTATTTCTATGATAAATGTAGTAATGCACTGTTTACTGCTTGTGAGGTCACATGCTGACTGGGATTTTCGATTTCATTTATTGTGGCCACAGCATTTTTTCTGCCAAATCCTTTGAAGTGAAGTGATTCTGTGTGCACGCGCTTAAGTACTTACTCTCAGGAAACAATTCAATTTGATGACTCTGATACATTTTCTCCTTGTCTGTCTATCTTTCCATTTATCTGTCTGTCTAGACAAATTTCTTGATTCACTTTTGTTCCCACAGTGATGATGCATCCAGTGTACGGGAGAGCATGGGTCACATAGACCCATCTAAGGAATGAGATTGTCAGTACCCATCACCAAACAACCTGCCAAATGGGTAAAATCAAAATTGATCTGAAAGGATTGTCATTGTGGACACTGTACATTCCAATAGATGGTTAGGGACACACACGTACAGTACAAATGTGCCTGCACACATGCGCACTATAGCACACAGTTTTGATCCAACAGGAATAAATTCATGATTTCTCAGTCTCATCTTCTCTATGTCAAAATAACGCATAAATAAATCCTCTTCTAAATGCTCTCCCACATCTAGGTGTGTCACCTGTGCCACCCACTCCCTTGCTGCTCCTCTCTAATCCACTTGAATGTAGCTGGATATTAGATTAGAATGTTATAGATGTGATTATTTGTCCCTGGGCACAGCCATCTATTCGCTGATTAAAACGTGAACTGGAGGCATTATGTAACTGCTTAAAGAGATTAAACCTAGTCACCCCCCATAGGGACCTGCTCTTTGCTGTAACATGCTATAAAGATAGCAGAGGAGATGGCACATATGATGGCATGTGACACAGGTAGCAAGAAGAGTGGAAGAATGACAAAAGGCAAATGTTAAAAGAAGTGACCTTATAATTGTGAGCTCAATTGTGAGTTTCCTACATTTTCAAAGGCATTGATTAAGTGTTGCTTTCTATAATCCTCAATAATTGATCTCAAAAGCAGCAAGTGTTTGGCTCCAGCTTTGGAGAAGTAATATCATTGATATCCTCTATGCCTACTTCTACACTGTATTCTCTCTTTCCCTTTCATTATCTCTGTGTATTTGATGTCATGGGTTACAGACAAAGGCAACCGCTGAGAAAATATGTTCAACTTTCTTGATTATATCTATCTCTGTAATAATGATAAACATGAATACAGTGATGCTGAATTGTCTTTGATGATCTTGATATTCAAAGAAAAAGAGATGAAGAAATTGTTACAATGTCCTTGGGGAGTTTAGTTAAAAGTACAGCTAGTGAGCTCTGGGGCAGACTGGGTATCACACACACACACACACACACACACACACACACACACACACACACACACACACACACACACACNAAAAAAAAAAAGACAGGTACAGGACCCTGAGTGCTTTTGTGGAGCTTGCAGTTGTGTGACATTATATGCAGTAATTGCTGTAGGCCTGACCTACAAATAACCTTGACATGTGAAAATCAAACTTCAATTGAGCAAAATGGATATCCACTAAGGAAACAGGTTTCTCTCATTGTTGACTTGCTGCTAATTGCTGCTACATATCAATTCTAAGTGACTGCCCTGTATCTTTAATGTTAGCCTTTCAAGAACAATAAAATAGTCACTTAGATTAACTATCATGCTTTCTTAATTGTTACTGTACAAAATGTAAAGTTTTTCACAGCAAAGTCACCCTTCAATTAAAGTAGAAATGTGACAGTCAGGTATTTTTGCAACATTTTCACGTAATAGCAGTTATATGTAAATTAAATACAGATGCTTGATTTGTAGAAAGATGCAGTTACTGTATACATGCATCTTCAAATTATGGATATCTAGTTTCAATGCTAAATAGAAAAAAAAATGCACTACGGTCTTTAATACATGTCACATATGTTTGAACTGTTCGTCACTGATATTCATGTTATCATATTAACACTTGTTTCCAGTCATTAAAATTCACATTATGGTAATCAGACATGAAATATGGACAACACTTATTAAAGCATTCAGCCAGCTTATTTCTAATGTTTATGCGGTGCTTGGAAATTTGATGTTAAGTGTTGTATGATAATAAAAAAACATGAGATGCTACAGTCCAAGGAGCTAATCATATTCTCTTAAAGAAAGAAAAAGAAAGGCAGCAGTGTTGGTGTGTTTGCATACATCTGCACTCAATTCAGTGCTGACTTCATAGTCTTATTTGCAGATCAGTTGAGAATCCACTGACATTCTATATGCGTACAATAAGGATGGAGGACGACTGTTGCAAAAATGTCCTTTTCAAATGCTAAATCAAAACATTTTCTTCATGCATTTCTTGTATCTGTCATCTGCCTTGATACTAATTTAGCCAAAGTGATTAAGCAGAAGACAATGGGGACAGATTTACGTGTCTGTTTTACTCCCCATCACTGCTTCTATCAATTTTGGTTTAAGGGTTTAATTCCATTTAAATCTGTAAAACCACTGCATATTAGACTCCACTCATCTGTACTACAAGCACGACTAATATTTGTTAGTCTTATAATGTTTTGTTTTGTATTTTAATTCAGTTCAATTATTCAATGTGGTTTGTGGTAACTTTTGATAGTTTTGATTGGTCCTAATTAATGACAATGTAAACACTTGTTATTTTTTATGTATACAGTATTTGTTAAATTCAGTCAAACTAGTTATAGTTTTGAGTAGATTTCACTGGCATTTTCCTTCTTGGGAAGGAATGTTATGCTGGTCCATTTTGAAGAGTTGATATATTGGTGTCTAAATAGTTCTCAGACATTTTGTAATCTTAATGGTTGGTGGTGTTTGTGGGATAAAATCAGTTGCCATTGAGAATGCCTTAGGGTTAGGGTGAGAGGGTTAATATTAAGATTAGGGTTAGGGTTGGGACTAGAGAGTTAGGGTTTAGGATTAGGTTTAGATTTAGAGTTACCAACTTGTTTCTTATTTAGATTTTGGGGTAGGGATTATTGTTATAAATTCAAAACAGACATAGCTTTTACCAAGATTTTAGGTTTTGGTGTAATTGTATGTCTTTACTTTAAACTGATCTCTAGATGCTGAAATTGGGTAGGGCGATTTAATGAGCAAATTTGGTTGGGACAGCGTTTCATTTTTTTGATATCATGTATTGTGTCCCTGAGTAGGATTAGTTGGGTTTTCACTGTCATTGCAATTATCACATAACACTTGACTACAAACATACAATGGGAGGAATAGACTTGAATCTTAAGGAAAAAAAAATGGACTAAGTTAGTGAAGATTTTATGAAAATATTTAAAATTTGCATCATTGGTTTAAATGTAGTGAATCTTAAAAACACTATAAAAAACAAAATTTTAACAAACTTTTTAAAGAATTTTGCCAAATTTCACATAAAATCTTGAATACTACATTTAGTACATCAATGGAGTCATTTTCAGTATATATGAAGTATTAACAGTACTTGTGCTGTACTACTGCATGGAATTGAAAATCCTATTGCCATTCACTGTTGCTAGTACAAGTACTGATCCATATCCAAGTGTGCCATATGTTTCTAGTGTAACTTATTGCTTTCCCATTCTCAATAAAGTGGCAGAATAAAAAGGCTTTTACAGGTCCCTGCAGGTAGCAACTACTTCCAGTGGTAGTCACTGAGCTGTAGGCTGCTGTGGTGACAAATGGCACCAAGCACATATTTTACTATTGCCATTTACAATGCATGATCCGGGCTGTACTGCTCAAATGACTGTGCAGCAACACTGGCAAGAGTTATGTTAGCTAGAAGTGTGTGTGTGTGTGTGTGTGTGTGTGTGTGTGCGTGTGTGTGTGTGTGTGTGAGAGAGAGAGAGAGAGAGATGCAAACACACATACACAAAGCATATGTATTGAGTGTGTATTTATTGATTTTATGCATCAGTCATTTACAAGGCTCCACTGAAAAGTTCTGAGCATAGCATAGACAAAGAGAGTAACTCAGAAGTTTGTGGGTATTTGTTTTTCAACATAATTTCCTATTCTCCTATTACCAACAATGGCGGAGGGATTTAATCCTAAATTTTTAGAAATTATTTTCTTGGCTGTCCAGAAAATCCTCCACACCTTACATGACATCATCTGAAGTCTTTTTCTTGTTTTGGCAGAGGTGAAAGTGCGAGAGGCAAAAACCCATTAAGTAGGATGGGTGCTGAGTTCAAATCCAGAATCATGTTAGAAGCCAGAAAATACATAAATCATAGCATGTTCAGTTAGTTTGTCTATCTTGAATAACTCACAACTCAAATGAATGTAGTTGATGGTTAAACTCAAAATAAAAAAAAAACAAAAAACAAAAAAAAAACTACATTGATTTGCATGACTCCCCCCCAAAAAAAGATNAAAAAAAAAACAAAAAACAAAAAAAAAACTACATTGATTTGCATGACTCCCCCCCAAAAAAAGATAAATAAATAAATATGTTAGTGGTACAGACAAGTTAACAAACATCAATGGACTGTATTTCATTTCCAATTAGATGCATCTAAGAAGAGAAAATTAGGTACATGAGCACAGTGAGCTAAATCAGGGATCATTACAGTCAAACTAGCCTGTGATCACCATGTCTCAAATAGCTGCGGCTACCAAATGATTCTTCATTTTGTTGTGTACAGCCTCATCATTTTGTAGTGTAGTCACCATTGATTGGTTGTGGTGGCAGTGAAGGACATCTTGGTTGCTTGAATAATAATCTCTCAGTAATTATATAGATGATTTGGAAAGCCTACTGTCAGCCATTTACCCTTCATAAATTTAAACAAACCTTTGTTCTGGTCTACATAGTTCCGCATCATCCCAGGGTAGCAATCCACTGTGGAAACACACAGGTACTGAGTGGTAGTCTTGGTGGGGGAATAATCTGATGTTACAGGTCATAACAGGCTAATACAAATAACAACCAAGATAAATAAAATCAGTTACTATAAAAGTTTGTTTGAATAAATTCAATTTAAGTCTGCCAACTTGCCTCGTTACCCTTTATGTCCCTGCTGTAAGTCCCATTGTTCACTTGGCCGTCAGGGGGCAGACACCAGTCGGTGAGCTCTCAGAGAAAGGTGGATGCTTCCAGACCGACAGAGGCGCGCGCACGCGAGTACACGCGCATTGGCAGATACATCGATAAATAGATCTTTTAACACAATAAAAAAAAGTCATACTAATACCACAGAAGACCACAAAATCCAATAAAGTATAATAAAATTTCCATGAACTCATATTGAGTATCATATGCACTAAAGGTCCCTATAGGAAAATATTATGAGTATAGTCTAAGCCTCGTATATGGAGTAGAGAAGGAGATAATAAATATTTCATTCTTAAGGTATCATAAGAAAAACCATCCGAGCACTTCAAACATCACATAAAGACTCAGAAGATTTAGTGTGAGCATTTTATTATTGTTTTTTTCTTGTAATTAGAAAGAGAGAGAGAGAGAGAGAGAGAGAAATGCCACCGCCCTCTGGCTATCATAACTTCATCTCTCTCTCTCTCTCTCTGCGTAAATGGAGTGAGTGAAGAAGGAGAAAGCGCACGGAGAGAAAAGGAGAGCTTAGTGGCCAGGCAGCATTGCCGTTGACACGCGTGAGGGGACCCCGTGGTCATTTCCACCAACTCGTTCTCTCTCTTCCAGTTTAACCTGCGCCTTTAGAAACGGACGTAGACGTCGGGACTAGAGGCCATATACCTGTCCACCTATCGTTTTGGACTCGGCTGCAGTGTGATTAATCCGTAGACCTTGTGGTGGAGGGGGCTTCTTGTTCCCCCATCAAGGATCGAGGAGTTTTGCGTGTTTTTTGTGTTTTACGCCTTGTCTGTAATGTGGAAAAGTGGACAGAGAAGTGGAATAGGACCCGGGGGTTGCAGCATGGCGAGGATGTGCGCCACGCCGGGGATCCTGGTTCTCCTGGTGCTCGTAAACACAGGAGTCTCGCAAGGTAAGGTTTGGAGAAGGCGTCGTATTTATTCAGACTTGAATTGCGTTGAAGGCGCTGAGGCGTTCAGCAGCGAGACGCGCTGTGTGGTTGTGTTCGCATGCGGGGAAGAGAGAAGGAGCTCCTGCAGAGGAGGTGGACTTTTGTTGTCACAACCATCAGTATCATTCCATTTTAATTGAGCTGATGCTGAGAAGTGGATGCAGGTGTAAAGTGTGTATCCGTGCGTTTGCACTACTCTTGAAGTAGGCTGTAAACTCGCCGTCCACTGGGAGCAGTCACTACGAATTCATTTTAGGAAGACCACAGCAAATATAACTACCGTAAATCCTTGTTTACAGAGCAAAATGTCATAAAAACAACATGCAAATCTGTTTTGAAATGCGTCGAAGACAAACAAAAACAGCTTTCTCTACAGACCACAAAACCCTCACTTTACACTCACCAGAGACTTTGCAGACTTTGTCTTTATTGGAACTGATTGTTGCAGTCTTTTTTTTTTTTTNTTTTTTTTTTTTTTGATCACGGTTGTTTACCTTATGTGCAGATTTTCTCCGATTCAAGTGACCAGTGAAAACTCTAAAGTGCAGGACTCTGAGTCTAGGGTTAGATCATGTCTCACTGCGGAACGCTTCCTCAAACAGAGGCGATTTATCACGGGTTCGATTGGAAAATTGATCAAAAGTCACGCACACTCACCCGCGACACGCCGAAAGCCTATTATACAAATTTGACAACAAAGCCTCTAAATCCCATAAAAATATTCTGACTAGTCGGAATTAGATTAACAGTTGGAAATAAAAGTAGTCCAAAGCCGACTCTTTAGCGAAGAATAACAAGACTATTAAAGCGATATTTCGTTTGGAAAATGTCCCCGATCTGAAGAGTGGCATAATCGTAGGATATAGCCTGTTAAAGGCTAAATGAAATACCGCAGATCCCATTGAAGCAGCCCAACTTGCTGTCATCACGACATTTTAGTTAGAGCTCCGCAAAATTCACAATGTATGCGCCTGGGAACTGCTAGGAGAAGAAGGATGAGGGAGTGCAAGCAATGTAACCATCTCTCTCTCTCTCTCTCTCTCTCTCTCTCTCTCTATCAATCTGTGACCGTCTTGAAAAGTTGTGCCTTGAAAATGTTCATCCAAAATCTTTATCTGCCATCCCTTCTTTTTACACCACAATATGGCCTCATTTACCCAGTAAGTTTGACCTTATCATTGCCATGTTAGTTTTCATTATTCCCTATGATAGCCATATCATTATGATATTCTTAACAGGCTCATAGTGTTGCTTTAATCTTACCTACCATGAAACAACTAATATTCCACTTCAGAACCATCTTAAATAAGCTGCCAAAACTGCACCAGAAGGTCAGTAAATCACTGTGGACGTTACTGATTGGCTTCGGGTTTTTGTGCTGAATTTGTGCCCTAATTGGACATGATCTCACTGCCGCCTTTCTCTTGTTGCCCTGGGGAACAACATTTCAACAACACCCACCAATTTTCATTATGATTGTTCTCTATTGGTTTACTGTTTAATCAATAGATTGCAATTTAGGGACATAATTTGAGAAAGCTTTCACCCACCTCTGCTAAATTGCACCTTGCCACCAAAATATGACTCAGTTTGACTTGGGCAGAGAAATCTGATAACTGGAAACTAAAGCTGCTGGTTTTCAAGTTGATGTGACTTAGGCTCTCCCTCTACTGAACACTGTTTTCCTCATTCTGCTCTATTTTAAAGGTTTATGTTGCCCTGGTTCTCCTCTCCCTCATAATTTTTGAGCCACAACTTTCTGTTTGTCCATCAGTATCTGTTATTTCTCTGTTCTGAACACTCCTGTCTCTGATATTGCTTCGTTGTGTGTGCAGAGTACTCCATTAGTTGTTCTATTGAATGGGGAAAACACACAAACACGTTGACCTAACAGTGGGAGAGCGGGTAGCTTTGTGTACATAGCTGATCCTGTCTGTGTGTCAGGACTGGATTCAGCTCACAGTCCGATCAGGTGGAGGAATTCCTCAAATTACAAACACTGAGCAACATCTGACACCAAAATTTAGTGTACTGAAAACAAATATTATTTAATTCATAAAAATGAATAATCTCCACTCAGTCTACTAAAGTATCATGCTGTTTAGGATTGTTATGTAACATTCAAAGCCTTTTAACCAGTTGTTTCTTCAGTCTACAGCAATGCTATTCTATTCCTTGTTAGAGATGTAATTTGGCAAGTTTGAAAGATGAGGTCATTTGTGAGGTCATTGCTAATGATCAGGATGGTGGTTGTGGAAATGATGTTGGAATTGATGAGGATGTTTCCTAAGTGTCAAAGTATGGGGCTGTTTTTTTTTTTTTTTTTTTTTTTTTTCCTGAGTCAATAACTCTGGGGTACAACAATGAGAGAAGAATGTTAGCTGAGATCTACTTATAGCAGCTTGAGTGCATGTGTCAGCCTTGTAGCTAAGCCCCACCCCTCAAGCCTAGCTAAGCTAGGGCTGGACGATATAAACAATATATGATTGCATCGCGATATAAAAAAGTATTCAATATAAAAATGAGGATGTCAATATAAAGTTGATAGAAAGTGGTGCTTGAATACAATAAGTTAATGACAGTTCAAACAGCCAATAGCTTGTCAGAATTGGAACAAACTAGCCAATCTGGTGGCAGTGTCATAATAACAGCCCACCCACTTCCTCCAAGCAGTATTTTGCTAAATGGTGAGCATGCCACAGCCTATGTGGTGATACATGAGCTAAAGTCAGACAAAGATGTCAGAAAGTGAAACTCCAGAGGAAAAAATAAATAAATAAATGATGACAAAGAAAGTAACAGCTCAACAGCCTTTATTGTCCCAAAGAAAGTGGACCTTGTGGATAAGCAAGCTAAAAAAATGTCAGCGGTGATGTGTCATTTTGGTTATTTAAAGTCTGACACAAAACAGAGTAGCGATGTTCACTGTAACATTTGCCAGAAACCAGTGCTGACGAAGCATGGCTGTACAACAGACTTATTTTATCATCTGAAGTGCTACCATCCAATTGAGCACGCAGAGTACAACCGCTACAGGGTCACACAGCAGCAACTTCAAATCCATCCCCCGGACAAGCAGCAAAGCACTCTGAGACACTCCACGCCAACAAACTACCGTACACAGTCTACTTTTTCTGCCATCGCACCATACCACCAAAAAACAAAAAGACACAAAGACGTCACATGTGCTGTAGCTTTTAATTGGAAAAGATATTATGCCAATATGGACTGCTGAAAAAGAAGGATTTAGGATGCTGATTAAAGTTATTATTTATTACGGATGACTGCAACTTGCAATTTTTTTCAGTTCATACAAATGTTGGTTATTTTTTACATTCAGAACATGCATAAAGAAAATATTAAAATAAATGTTAAGTTCAAGTGACTTGAAATACAGCAGAATCTTTGCCATGATTTATATCATGATATATATCAATACTGATCAATATATAAAAAATACAGTATAGCGTGATTAAAAAATGTTTTCATATCATCCAGCCCTAAGATAAGCCCCCTTGCATTTGGTCTGGGATGAATGGGTGTCAAGATCACTCTACAATGTCTGAAAAGTGCCTTATTTGTTATGATGACTAAGCTGTGGATTCCAGTAAAGCCAGGTCTTGCATTTCTGCTGCTATAGGGTGTTCATGAATATCATTTGATGTCTTTCTGATTTTTTTTTTTTTACAGGTTTTAAGTCTCAGTCATTTCATATTCCATAGTTTTGCTTTAAGGTTCTCGTTACAAGACATTCAGGTTTTTGTAGCATTTTGTGTTTGAGCTCCACAGTATGCTTTTATTAAAATTTAGCACACTGTTCTTTTCAAAAATATTATCTCACATATTTTTAAAAATTATTCCTGGTGCGTAGAAGGCGGATTAAAAAGAACAGTATGTGGTTATGTGTGTGTTTCTGTGGTGGAGTTGTGTGTCTGTGTAGGTGGGTGTTTGTGTGGAGGTGTACAGTATGTGTGAACCTGAAAGTGCAGAGGTGTCAAGAAAGTGCTCCTATGGTGTGTGTGTGTGTATTCACGAACTTGACCGTGTCAGGATGTGGTGTGTGTGTGTGTGTTTGCACACGTACATGTGTGCGCACACATATCAGTGCCAGCATGTCTATACGTGGGGAGTTTGTGTGATTTTGTATGTGTGTGTGAACTTGGCATTATAGCAGAACTTCTATGTGTGTGTATGTCTGTGTGTACTTGGCATTATGATATTGCCAGAATGCAGCATTGTGTAACTGCAGAACTGTGTGTGTATGAGAGAGAGAGAGAGAGAGAGAGAGAGAGAGAGAGAGAGAGTATGCATGTGTATGTACCATCCATGTGTGTGTGTACTTGGACAGGCCTTCATGAGAGTGTGTGAATGGAAGTCTTTGACTGTGTCTGGGGTTGTTTTGTATAGATGACCCCCCTGCTGCTAGGAGCAGCCTAGCGATGGCAGATTTCTCTCACCCTCTCTCCCTCTGCCTCCCTCTCTTTTTTTTATACTGGCTTACTCATCCATCCATTTCATATAGATTCTTACTTTGTGTGACCAATGATGAGATATTTTTCCACCCACCTTCATTCTTTCTCCATCTCATTCATTCTCATCCTCTATTAGCTGCTGAATGGACGATACTAACCTTTTTTCATGTAGCCCTTCCTTGTTCATTCATGCAGTAGATTTTACGTTGGCCTGGGAAAGTACTGCAGGTTTCTTGTCCAGCTACACTTATGTGCATTTCATATACAGTTTACTTTAAACACGCAGCAATTACAGCTCGGCCTATTTCAAGCATCAAGGGGCTGTATGTGGGTTGTTTGTGTAGCATGGAGAATTTTGTAGGCGCTCAGTTTTCAGTTTTGAAAACAGCCCTGTGAGTGTGTCTGTGCATTGGAGTGTGTATCTGTGTGGTTTTCAAAAGGCTGTGTCGACAAACTGCGTCACACCACTAGCACCATTTACTATCTCTCCGCAGGGGAAAACCCAGGGATGGAACATAAGAATGCATCTGTGTGTGTGTGTGTGTGTGTGTGTGTGTGTGTGTGTGTGTGTGTGTAAGACTTGTAAGTGTGTGCATTTATGTCTGTCAGCAAGCATGTTTACTAGAGACAGACAGGCTGTATGAGAGAAAAAAGAAAGACAAGAAAAAGAGAAAGGAGAAGCTAAATGTTGTGAAACTGATTCCCAGCGTCTCCTGCTGTTCGTCCTAATTCCTTCTAGAGTTTCATATAAAGATCTGGAATTATGAATTTTTCATGGCCTGTGAAACCTAAGGCCTCATTTGGGGCTCTCATTTCTCTCAGGCTTTTTGTTTTAGTTAGTTGTCTGTGTGTGTATGTGTATGTGTGTGGATGGGGCATATTTTGAGGGAAAGCCGTTTATTCCCAATCAAGGGCATACTATATAGTTCCCATTTGTACCATGCAGTCCTGCAGTACAAAAAATAACAAGGCTATCAAACGAGCTTTTTTTTTTTTTTTTANTTTTTTTTTTTTTTTTTAATTTCTTACACATTTCCTTTCACAGTTTCTACAGGGCATGCTATTATATGCCATTTCAACATTCTGGTTTCTAGATTCTTGTCCTTTCATTTCAGTACAGCATGAAATTCAACTACAGACTTGAAACTTGCTTAAGTAAGGTGATCCATCATAGTGAACATGGTGCCTGTTTTTACTTTGTCAAATGTTGGTTGGTGTTGTGTGGCAGTGCAGCCATAAGCTGTAAAGTCTGTTTTGAATTATCCTGGATTGCCTAACATATGTCTGACAAAAATAAAAGGTGACATGATGTTCACTGTGATTATCAGCTGCATGATTGTCATGTACTGAAATGAATGGAAATCAGTGTTAGATTTAGGAATATTAAGTTTTTTAAATGTTATCTTTTACCAGCAGACTTCTCTGAAAAATACCTAGCAATGCTAAAGCTTTTTTTTTTTTTTTTTTTTAACACCATACTACATGGAAAAACTGGGCATCATCGATTCCCATAGTAGGCAGTTGGACTCACTGAATCAATGCCACTGAATTCCAGGCCACAGATTTTGGTTCCGTTATCCATCTTCATCCATCTAAATTCTTCTCTCCTGCCATTTGTCCCCATTGCTCACTCTGACTCTCTCTCTCTCTCTCTCTGTGTGTGTGACTCTGCTTTCCCCCCCTCGCTTTCCCATCTGCTATCTCTGACATTTTGCCTCTCTCCCTTTTGTGCATCTCTTTCTTTCGCTCTCCTCCACGTCTCTCACCAGCCTCTTTCTGTCTCCAGTTAGATTTACACAATTTAATTAGAATGCGGCCCAAACAGTGGACATATTGTTGTGCTTCTGAACAGGGCCCACAAGCAGCGGGACATTATGTGTTTGTGTGTGTGTGTGAGAGAGAGAGAGAGAGAGAGAGAGATAACACGCATGGATCCAATGGAAAAGATAGATGAAGGGAATAGGGAAGGAAAGAAGTCTGGTGAGCTCTGGGATAAATGGAGACAGAGTTAGAGAAATAGACACCATAATGTAACCCTGACTACACTATGCCAGCTGCTCCCCATTGAAATCTCACCCTGTATCTCTTTGTTTTAAGGTTTTGCCCCTATCCCCAGCCGGCAGCTTAGACTTTTCATGGTCTATATATTCTTTTTATTTGATACCGTAAAACTTCCAGTAAATAGCCCAGGCTGGTTTATTTGCTTCAACACCAATGAACAGCACACAGCACTTATTGGAAACAAGTGATTACCGGAGACAGTTTTCTTTTTTTTCTCAGTGAAGAAACTAACTTTGTCTTTCTCTTTCTCTCTGTCTTTCTCTCTGTCTCTTCCCCTCCTCTGTCTCTTTTTGGATCCATGCCAAAGTACCAATCTGCGTGTCTCCAGCAGATTGCTCATGGCACTCATGTTAAAGACAGAATGCAGATTTCGCACTGTACTAAACTGTTTTTCATTCTTATCACAGCTTTCTGAGTAAGCAGAGCTAAACCTTATGAGCCTCAGGATTGTTAAAAAAAAAAAAAATTAGACTCCTTATGTGCGCATACTGACGACATGTCCACATGTGTGTTTAAAAGCACAATTCCTTAAGGACAGACACACAACCAGCAGATGGGTGCTGGATATTTTTGGTTGAGTGGTCTGTTTGTGTGTTTGCATATGTGTGTTTGAGCAAGAGAGTCTTATTTGTGTCACTATGAATATGTAATTAAGCTGCCATTGAGAGAAGACAGCGTGCCACGAGAGGGGGTCCATGAGTCTGGGACACGGGTCCTTTTTGTTTTCACTGGAAGCTGTTATGCGCATTGTCCTGTATTGAGTGAAAGAGAGACAAAAGAAGAAAGGAAAACAGAAGAGGGATGTTAGTTGCAGAAATATGAGGAAAAAACAGAAACAATTTGGGAAATTGTGCTAAAGAGAATGAGGTGAGAAAGAATGCATCAAAACATGCAAAAGCTGAAGATATTTGGGGTTTTTTGGTAGAGAAATTGACATTCACACTCCTTTTGATAGACAAAGCCGCACTGAAAAAGCCCATTCAACTCCTGAGTTGAGGAGGAGGAGGAGGAGGGAAAAAGCAAGTGGGCAGAATGGTGTTGGGAAGCCATCTGAAGGATTAGTGTTTCTTCTCTTCTTCGTTTCTTTCTCCACTACAATCGCTCTTGCTTTGTAACTGACTTTTATCCCTCTCCTGTATTCTTTTTTGAGTTTCCCCTTTTTCCTCTTATTTTCTGACCCTTACTCTCTCCATCTAACCCCTCACTCCTCCCTTTCACCCCTAACAGTAACTCTTTCTTTTTTTTTCTTTCTGTCTCTCTCTGCCAAAACTGCCTGGTAATCTAGTGGTCCATCTGAAGGAATATGCAACAACCTGAAACCATAATTACTGTAATCACCACTGTAACGTTTTACCTCCTAGGCTTACATCTGCGCTTCACACACACACACACACACACACACACACACACACACACACACACACACACACACACACACACACAC